>DWOO01000067.1:0-11032 GCA_018251055.1 Ectomis asine | reverse complement strand
AGAGGTGACCGTGGGCAGTGGAAGGGCCATTACGTTGTCATGCCAGGCGCGGGGACGCGTGCACGCAACGCCGTCGTAAATGAAAGCCCGTCGGGTCGGGCGAAGGGTGGGCGAGGTTGAACCCCGGTAACGATTTCCTTCAGATAATGGAGAATTTTCTGATGAAAGCTGCTCAACAGTGCCCTTTCAAGGATTTAGGAAACGTCGGATTTATGGCCCGAACGGTCGGCGCAAATTTTGTTCGTCACGACACAACGGTCCCTATCGCATGAATAAAACGGATCTATACGTGAGTCCTCCCCAGAGCATTCTCTCATAGAATTCTCCCCATTCCGAACTTTAAAGTGCTGTTGCAGCCGTTGTACTAATGAGTTATAAAGATAACGTGCCCTCCGTAGTTTTAATCTACTCTTTAAAGAGCTGCCGAGCAATAAAAGCACCGTAAAAATAAGATTTAGATCGCGCTCGAGCAAAATTTACGCACAAATTAGATAGATGAATGGATATCCATAGATTTTTCAATGTCTTCTGTTGACATTGATTGGCATTTTGCCTTTAGTATACTTACTGTTTTAAAGTTAGATGGCAGCGAGCAACAATTATTTGTTGGGATAAAAAATGTACCTTGTAAAGGAATGCCCTCTTTAAAATTTGAAACGTTTTTATATAAGGCAGTAAGATAATTTCATAGCGCCGGACGTTTAAGCTAAAACAAACACGTATTAGGTATGTGTGAAGTACTCGCGGCAATTTCGAGCGAAAGTTTAAAGGTAGCAAATTAGTTCTGCAGCACGTAGCACCACATATTCGCTTAATTCTTGTCTATCAAATTGTGTACACAATGCTATCTGTACACTTTGTATCGTGTACGAGCTTATTTTGATGTTCATTTGTATGGAAATCGACTATTTAAAAACTGTAATCAAGGTTTTAGACACGAAACGTACAAACAATAAAAAGCACCGTCAACATTTTTCTACATAATCGAGGTTACGCTGAATTCACTTCGAAGTCGAATGCCGCCCGGCACCGAGATGCCGACTTAAAAATTAATTAGCCGAACGACCGGTGTAATCTCTGAAGCCTACACCGATTAGAATGTTTGTGGTTTTCTAATGTCGGTTTAAGTAGCTGTGTAAAAGGGACCATTTTCATTTTCCCCTCCATGGTACATACGACTCTCTGATTGTGAATAGACGGACGCGGCCTGCCGATGTCTGTCCCACTCGACTGAAACGCACACTTGGCCCTCACTTTTTTCGCCGCGGATTGCTTATATTTTATTTTTTTCTGTTCTCTCATGAAAATGTATGCCGTCTTTATCTGTCTATCTGCCTCGCTAAAGCGATCTTATATTTAATGTTAAGCGGACAACTTTATTCACAAGAATTTTGGCCGAGATGTTTAAGTAAAAATATCTGCGTCTTCACGAATATTATTTTTAGATTTACAAACGGAAGTAAAATAACCGTATCCCTTTATTCGGTGCGGTTTTGTTTTGGGATTTTTCGTAATGTTCTTCAATATTGACTCCTAAGTCATTTGGGAGCAATTTAAAAGTTACTAGGAAGTTTGTTTGGAGTTACTCTTCAGTACCTCCTAAGTCTGACGTATCCTAAGTGCTATAAATTAATACTGTGCTCTCTTGCAATCTGATGCCTTATATTACTGGATAGAGGTTTCTCGTTGGCTAACGATGAAGTTTCCTAACCAATATAAAGTTAGTGAGCTTCGCTAAGCGTCGCACGCACTAGAGGGTGTCTTTGAGAAAGTTCCGTTGCATGCTTGATTCGCTATTGTTTTAGCCGTCTGGTTCCCAACTCTGACCGTCGCTCCTTCCGATAACTACCTCCCAAGACATGTGCTTCCTTTTACTGCAACTTGTACAACTAGTTGCTATAATTTCAGAATTTCTTCCCAACTTTATACAGTATACGATTAGCGTATAATGTTTTAGATTTCAAATCCAATACACTAAAACTAGCTGCGTATTTGATTTAAACATCACTTTGAAAAGTTTTCTTTTCAGATAAACACGAAACATCTCACTTAATTTATTTAATTGAAGGAGGCATTTCTTTAAGATGAGAAAAGCGCAGGCCTTTCAAAAATGTTTAATAAATGTGTACAGGAATAGGTACATTCATCTGAAGTGCGGGAGGAGTTCAAGATACTGAAAATACGCCGGGAGTTTATTTTGAAAGGGTCGGTAAAAAATGAAAATAAACTTACGATAAAAATGTCTAATATTACATTTTACGACATTTGTAAATATTTAACAATTGAGAACGAAAGAAAGAGGTGTTTTGGTTCGTTGAGATGTGGACGACACCTTTTACATTTACAGTTTTTTATTTCCATTAACACAAAACATTCTTAGATACATTAAATTGTGCCGCAGATAGACAGATATTGCCTAATACGTATCGTGTCGGTAATACCAGTATTCGCCAATAAATCGTACAAAACAAACAAGTTGCACAGATTGTTGTTTCCAGCTAGGGAACTGTATAAATGCCAAACAATTCAGTACGGATAGACAGTGCTCCTACGCGTTTGCATCGCTAACTAAACATCGTTTACTGTCAGCAGCCCTCGAACTGTAACTGAGGCGGGTCCGGAATTTGGCTTAACTACACTATAGGTACGATATCATCGCAGGCCGTATATCAATCAGTTGTTACAACGCTCCACGATTGTCGTTTATCTTCGGGGCCGGTCGGATCTGTCTGTCCAGATTCGTGCATTGTTCCGACATTAGCCGGGGTTGCCGAAACGGTGGATGTCTGAAATGCCAGCGCAGTAGCTTCGTTGGAGTTGCAACAGCGCACCGAGCGCCCGATAGCGTTTCCAATTTCCTGACTTAAATTGCTCTAATTTGGTTATGCGCTGACGGGTGATCGAAGGCCTCTAAAGCCCTATCCACCGGCGACATTGCGGCTTGTAATTTTTGTTCCATTTCCACGCAGTTTCATGTTCATGTTTTATCTCTGGCGGACGTGAAATAAAATTTGTAAGCTTTGACCGCTGCAGCTTTGCGAAATGCAAAGTTAATCTTTAAAGCTCGTTCTTCATAATGTTCACTAAAATTTGTAGACTACAAATCCTTTAATGCCGGTTATATGAATCTCATATTTAATTTCGCTGCTTTAGCGTTAATAACTGGATTAGAATGTGAATTACTTTCGTCTTATTAAAATATACAGACGAAAAATCCATGTCGGTACAGGAGAATCTATATTTAATTCTAAATACGAAAATGATGCTACCAGACATACCTAATAATTCAGTGTGTAAATATTTAGTAGGAATTGGATATTAGTCTACATGTTCAAATATAGTAACCGTACACGAACACGAGCACCGACGTCCTAACGATTTGCACTAACAACGTGCCGTCATAGTTGTATTTGTTCATATATTCCGGGAGTTTCTCTTGCCTTAGCGTAAGTTTTGTAGACTTTGGGAATAAATTTCTGATCCTTGATTTAGTTTCTCAGAGTTACGAGAAAATATGTATAATATAATTTGACTTCACCAACTTTAATGTATTAGAAAGTTCTCTGGAGACCAATGTATGTAACATTTGGTTACCTAATATGGTTACATATTCGAAAGATAATTGAATTTAGTTGATTATAATGACGTATAGCTTTAAAGCTTATTACCATACACAATTGTTCGTTTTTTCACACATATTTTTTGGTTCTTATTTCAAATATTCTAAATGGCAATGCAAAATAATTTTGCCTGTAGAATAATTATGTTCTTGTATGAAAATAATTCATTTTTGTGTGAAAGTTCACTTTAGATCTATCATTAACTTATATCATCAATAGAAATGTAGATTGTCGTTCCAAATATAAATTTGAGAAAACCTACTTAACACAAATCGACTGCAGTCTGAAATGCAAAATCAAATGGCGAGCTTATAATAAAATTGGACTAGATGCTCGAGGTTTCGGAATTGACTTTTTTATATTCCCATTGGACGGGAACGAGCTGTACTAGAGTGGCAATATATTAGCTTAATGGCAAACTAATTACTCCTGGAATAGCTCTCCAGGACCACGTACAGACTCCTTAAGGACTTTTTTATGTAATTTAACACGGCTTTCCCAGATTTTGTTAATGAAACACAGAGAATGAAAATCTGTTTATGCCTTCCTGAGTCTTTATTTCATTAAAAATAATTTTGCCATAATTTAGGATTTTTTTTTACATAATAAACTACACATATTTAATGTATAAAGGTAAGCGTTCCTACCTAAGGTATTTAAAATCCTTTTCTTCGATATATAAAAATATATTGTTGATAGTGCTACGTACATATACCAGTATAAGTTAATTTTGACATAAATACAAAAAGATTTTTCCGTCACCTGGCTATTTGTGGTTTTAGCTACGATGGCAAAACCACAGGTGAAAACAACGATATTGCTTTCCTGAAATAATACATTTAATAAAGTAAATAAATATAATATGTATATAACGTGTTTTTATAAAACAAATAAGAAACAAAATAAATAAAATACATTCAACAAACGCAATAAAAATTCCGGCCTGAAACAAGTGACTTCGATAACGATAAAATCTAAAAATTCCATTTATGAGCTGCAGTCAAAAGCGCAACACAAGTAAACACGAGAGCAATATAAATGTAGAAACAATATCGCAAAGTGGAACATACTTTGCCGTAGTATTGAAGAGGCAATCTGATGGACACAGAATCGAATACGACGCGCAATAAAAACAAATTTGTGTCCTATAGTTGTCAGTGGAGAGTCGATTTTTCTTTGCCATTAAATGGAAATAAAAATCGAAATGCGGCGGAACAATGATGTAATAGTTTCTCCCCGAGAAGGGATAAATGTACCCTCGGGTGAACGATTTGTATTAGCCGTCTAGCACTGTACGTGTAATTGTCGACGCTCCGGGCTACGTGGTTGCGTCGTGCACTCAAACACGTAAGAGGGGCAAATCCGAAAAAAGTAATGAGAACCTTGAATCGATAGCCGAACTCCACTTTGCTCTGTTTGCTCTGTCCCAATTCTTGTCATTCGGTTTTTCTGATAACGGTTTCGCATTCTCACAAATGTTGCGAAAAATTCTGCGGTTAATTTTCCGATTGGCAATACCGTTGCAGCGAATGAACCGCATGAGCTATAATATGAGCAATAAAGTGGAGGTAAAACGTCATAGAATTGCAATGAGGTAGTTAGCGACAAAAACTCCTGCGGTCGATTTAAGCAGGATTTGACTTGGATTAAACTTCATGTGTTTTATATGCATTTGTGTAGACTTTTGCATAGTTAGGTATATTAGAACATTGCGTACAGTATAATCGTAGTCATATATATAATACAACTCTAGTTCAACTACAAATTTTGTAAATCAGAATCATGAACACCCTGGTGGGCGGGCATACATCATGACGTAGCAGCGGAAACAGTGTTTGGTAATATAGGTTTAAACTGCTTGCTTATAAAGTATAGTTCGTATTGACGGCAAAACAGGAATCACAAGATTATCGTGAAAAATAATCTCTTTCTGTTATTTCTTTTCAATTATAGCGCGATAGTCTATAATAAACAACTTTCGTACCTCATTTTAACACATTTTTATGAATAGATAATTAGGAGACTTAAGTATCATTGCTGCAATTGTTTTATATAGGTCTTCTTAAGGACTACTTGTGAAGGTTCTTTAGATCATTTTTATATTTTAATACTGAAAGCAGTTCACTGTAAAATCAATACCATGCCTCAGCCTGTTGTAAACCTTTTTATTTTAATAAAAAACGGAGCGTTAAAATTAACTTAATTGATATTTTATAGCCATTCGTTCACGCGCCAACTAGCTCATCCTTTTACAATGCGGGAATCGATGGAACGATATAAGCCGATTTATAAAAAGCAAACTGTAATGCAACAGTATCTGGTAGTGCATTGCGATAAACGTTTTACAGTTTGGGTCATTATAGCAAAATGTTAACAGTTAACATTTTATTTGTCTGAATTACCAAACAAGCACACAGTTTACCTATAGCCGGACTGCCGTCCGTGACATCTGTGGTAAACTTCGAATATGACCATTTAAAGGAAGTGTTCGTATAAGTCAGTAAACGTTAATGGGAGTATTAGTTGAATAATATTCGTATGTGATTAGTCGTGAGGGCAGTTCGTGTAAGTTAATTTAGTTTGTTAACGTAAGTATTTCCTAGAAATCCTTATAGATATAGTTCATATAGATAATAACTGTTATTACCTACCCGTTAGAATTGAAACCGTACGTTCTGCTAATGAAATCGGGAACAAAGGATCCCTGAAATACACTTATAACGTTTCATTTATCTTCATCATATAATTTTACGAAAGGATTACGTTTGAAATGAGAAAATCAAAGTAGGTATCCGAATGAGCTCACAACAGAGCGTCAGCAACGTCTTATTTTTGAATAAGGAGCTTTGGCTCCTTCTCAATCGAATGAGGTTCGTTTCACGCGTGTGTGAATTCTTTTTCCAAGTCGACATCGCGGACGCGACTCGGTAAGCTCGCAAAGCCGATTTAGGGTCGGCTAATTAATATCCTCACTTTTTCTGGCTGACGTTAATTAAAATATTTCAATCTCTCTTTTCCCCGTCTTGCATAACTTTTATTCCTACGTTAACTTTCCTGTTTTAAAAACACGACTTTGCATGTGGATTGAGCTGTTAAATTATTCCTAAATTTTGATTGCCTCGTAGAAAACCGTCCGGATTCTACGGAGGGGCTCTCCATTTTTTTCCCATTTCAAGAGACAATTAGGTATGCTAATTCATTTATTTCGTGATGGCTTTGAAAAAAATCGAGAGGAAAAGATCGGTGTTGAGATTTGGGTAGAAATATTATTAGAAAAAGATTATGGAAGACAAAGTTGACGTCCATGAAATTAAAACGGATGAAACTTATGAAAGGAGTCGTACAAAAAACTAAGCCTTAATAATAACTTAAGAAATACGTTGTTTATTTACAAATAAATTTAAGGAAACAGCCTAAGTAGACAGCTTCGGCAAAATAAAAGAAAAACTTTGTCCTAATATTTACGACACGTTTTGACTTGCGAGGAAACGAGTGACATGAATTATATTGTTAACTCAGACTCGACAGTATTCAAACAAGAGACGCATTGTAACAAGTTTCAGTTAGTTTTATTGCTTACGCATTTTCCACTGACATGTAAGGTAAATGGCAAAAAATAACAACAGAAACGAGCGGGCGGTGACAATTCAAAGTGTCAAATAATTCAAGGTGCGGCACGGCGTATCTCACAATCAGTGAGATCTACAGCCATTGCGAGCGAGACTTCGTATGTTTTTTCCCATCCATTCGGTTTCTTTATTTCTCGTTTCTCCTTATAAATATAGGAGTTCGGCATCTCCGCTCGAATTCCCTAGATGAAATGGTATTTTTCACACGTGAAGTCGGTTGGGCCATATGCTGCGCCAGCTAAACTGTATTCGCTGTAGAGCTTACCCGAATCGATGCCTGAGTTTTCAGGACATATTTATTTTTACTTCGCTGCACTTCAATGTTCATTGAAAATTCATAAACGTATTAACGACATATACAATGCTGAAAAGGCCTTTATATTATTAAATATCCTGCTTGTATAAGCTAAATTGAAGATACATAAGCCAAATATAAATAGCTGACGAAAATATATCTAGTAATATTTGAACTAAATAAAAGAGCTTTACAGAAAGGCACCCCTAGATTTTCGCAATTTTAGACGGACAATCTGAATTAAAGTTATTTAAGGAAAGTAACATTATTATACACGAAATGTTTTCAAAGCGGGTGAGTAATAAGAATTCCGTGGTAGGGCAGGCACTTTGACGAAAAAACGATGATGGAGCACGATCATGTCGAGATCCCCGCGTAGCTGACTGACAAATTGTCGAACATTTTTTTCGCTAAAATTCTTTCCCTTCGAATCCAATTATTGAGTCTTACCGATAGAACGCTTTGCCGTCTTCAGTCTGGTCTGCGCTCGATTTATTTCCTTGTTTCACTCAACTCGTTTGCTTTTATTTTTAACCCTTGCCTGAGCCACTGTCGCTACCCGATTCGCTCACGTAAATCTATACATCCAATGTTTGTTTACAATGTTTTAGTATGTTGCGAATATGATACGGTGTAAGAAAACGACTTAAACTGTGTTTGATATAAAAAGCATATATAATCGCAAAAAAAACAATAGAAAACTACAAAATATTATCCTGTATTTTCAGCTTTATATATCGCACAGGTTACTTTAAACTTAATAACTATCTTGAGCTATAAATGTAAAACATTTTATATGTGATTTTTAGAAAGAACAACATAGAAGTACTGAAAAACTAGGGTGTCAATAATATTTCCATATTTCAATGGCTTAGCATTATACAAATACAGATAATCGAATTTCCTTTGCCCTTTAAACGACACGCGCTTCGAAACGTAGTAACTCGATACAACCGTGATAAAGGTTCAATTGTATGCAGTAAATAAAATATGACTTGGTCATATTTCCACTTTTGTTTCTTTCCGTTTTATTTTCTTTTCTGGTCTCTCTGAAAAACCGTTCATACAAAATACCTTTCCGATATTGCCCAACTTTATTAGCATCGGGCACGTGTTTTTATATCTCAAATATCTTACTCTTCTGCGGTACTTCTGTGAAATAGAGATTGCTACATATGTTCCGATATTATATCATCATGTATACGAAATATATTTACCTGTATTCAGTAATTGGTGATAGAATACAGGTGTAATAGAGTACATTTTAAATTTAGGGTTTTGTTTCCGCCGTTAACACAATTTATGATCAGAAAATAGGATATTGTTGAAAATACATCTATAATAAAAAAATCTGATACTAATAATTTCTTATAAATAGACAACAGGACAAGGATTTTAATCGTGATTAGTCCCAAAATATTAATGAATCCCATTAAATAAATTGCTGCGATACAATAGGGATTATCTAAATCTAAATACTTTTGCTTAATGAAGCAATCTTAACAATTTAGCCGCGGTTCAGTGATGCACGTCAGAAATATTATTTCAGATACTACACCATCCATAATTTAAACTACGTAGCTCAGCCGAGCGGCCGCGAATCGAGCTTACGACGCAAATAAATAGCTTCTTCGAAAGCTATCGTGAAAGCGAATTAGAATAATGCGCTGCGATTTGGCGTTTCAACAAACGAGAACGCCGAATAGCCCTCGGTGGATTATTCGGGTGTTCGGGTGGGCTCGCCCGAATTTGGGTATAAATGGAGGTGTCGTGACTGTAGGTCCGCGACCGCCAAGGGATTTGATTCAAACACTAAAGTGCAGCCCGATTGTGTTGGCAAAAATTGTTTGTGCTTATATAAGATTTTGAGGTCTATATAAAACGCAAATAACGAGCTCGAAGTATTTTGTTGAAGGGACTGTACTGTGGAGTTTTGTTGAAGTATGAAATTTCAGAACTCGAAGTGAAATTGAGTTTTAAAGGACTTTTGAATATTTACATAGAAATCTTGAATAGATTCCTGGGTAAATGTGGTTATGTTTACACTTTCATTCTACAAATAGGCTGAGTCGTAAAACAACATTTGAATAGCTTCTTGAATGTAAGTCTTATTAGTGAGAAGAAAGCAACAGTATAGATAGCAAATTAGTTATAATCGCGAAACAACTTTAATCAATTATTTGTCTACAGGATTTTTTTTTTTGTCTATATACCTTACGTAAATGTAATTTTGTCCAGAATATATAATAGCCAATCACTTCATATAAGTAGGACTAAGTCACATATAGGACGAATAATTCATAATTTATTTAGAGCATAAGGTATATGTAAAGGTATAAAAAATAAGTTTGCTTGATTCTCCCAGATCAAATGGCGCCGACCCGTCTGCTCGATGATAATGTATGAGATTAATGGAATTACCTACGCGACCGAATCCGTGAGACATACATACAAAAATCTCATTACAATGTATATGAAGTTTCGTTGAACACACTTAATACTTTTTACTATATTTTTATCGTCAAATATATCTTCTCATCTTTCTGTAATATTTCAGATAATAAACACAATTATTTTACCTAACGTGACTTCGCTCGGGTTCAATGTATAAGTACTATAATAAGTACGTATTTTATATAACCTTTTACACATAAACTACGCTATCTACTAATGAACAAATATTAAAACTGTTGCGTAGTTTAAAAGATCTAAGGGTACCGACAGCGGGAAGCGAGTTTGTTTTATAATACGTAGTGATTTACATGTGCACTTCATGAAATTTGTGACAAACATCTAATAATAAACATAGCATGTATTATTAGTTCTTGTAAGTATTGCCGTATATTAAACACGTGACATATATAATACTAAAGAATCGTTTGATAAACAGAATGGATTCTTCACGACACGTATATATTATTTAATTTATATTTCGCAACAACATTTAAATACTATGTTTTTAACGTCAAACCCGAACAAAACAATATATCACGTAAACCAACATATATCGAACTGCAACCCTTACGCTTGATACGTATAAATAAAGATAGAAGGCAACTCCCAAGGGCCGTGTAGCGGATCGACCACCATCACGGTCTGTTTGTGGGTAACGTCCATCAACTCCTGTCAAATGCAGGCAACCCGCGCAGGATTTGTTTATTTTAAGATCGGTTGATGTACCTAATAACATATAACATATACACGAATGTGCGGTGTATTTATTGAAAATATAACCTTTTACATCTGGTCACGTGTCTCTTAGCACAAATGGGAGAAGCATGGAATAACTTCATCGCGTTGCTTATTTTTCTTGTGTACTAGATTATCAGTATAGATGTACTAGTTTTTGTATACTAAATCAAATTTATAAAAAAAACTACTTCATTTTAACTCACTTCTTTAAGTACTCATAATCCAGTAGCCGATTAGTGTCCACTGCTGCCCATTATGTCTGTGACAAACCTCAAAAAGGACTATTTAAAGAAATT
>DWOO01000066.1:0-11075 GCA_018251055.1 Ectomis asine | reverse complement strand
ATTAATATTTTTCGCTTACGAACCTTTTTATTTTAGCTATTCACGCACGCTTCAAATACGTATTTCTGGGTTATATACCATCATCAGCATATACAAAGGCCATTTTAAAATATTATTCATCTTCGGCCAACCCTACAAGATCACTCGAAGCTAAACCACTTTCAAATCAATGCATCGATTTTGAACGCGTTATCTGGTTCGACACAAGCGAATTTAATGAATAGAATCGAATAACTTACGGGGGATCTGAATAATCGACACCGGGCAATCAGATCGTTATCGATTTCGCCGATTTATAAGGATCTCATGCATTTCCTGCTACGTACAACCGATTCCGAGATAAGTGCTCTAGTGAGCTTTTACGAATGTAATTTGTTTCTGGCGTTGTAATGTCTCGTATACGTGAATTGTATGTAGTACGTACAATGACTATGAATTTGTACATTATTTAGATAATCATTCTGTTCTCGCAGGATATTCAAATTTTAGGAGGATTTAACAATGTAGCAGATATTATTGAGATTATTCAAAGCGCATCCGTAAGTAACAAGTTTTAATTTTGAGAAGGTAAGCATTTGCGAGGCCCCAATGTTACTAATGGCGATGGCGACCGCTTTCTGTCGGGTGATCCGTCTGCCTTAAATTAATATATGTACAAAAATAACGTAAAATTCCTTGTCTTTAGATAAGACGTTTTATACACGCGAGGGTACTTTCAGAGGCGATCTACTAGACAGAATCTAACGAGAATATATTGATTGTTAAATGTGTCCTATTTGCTTTATTGTTTAGAACAGTAACAGTAATATTTCAATAGATTTTGAATAAAGCTATATTAGTGTGTCAATATCATTATTTTTATATTTTTTGCGATTCCCGTTCAGACACGAAATTTCAATGCGCAGAGAGGGTTACTTAATTATTATTTACGAGTATGTCGAAATTATTTACGAGTAGGTCTTTTTGCCATTGCTCGTATCGGCTTAATAAATAGTGCGGTGACTTATTGACGTTATTCGATTTGCATTTGGGGCTTAGATCGTACGCATTGCGTTAGTTACTACGGGTGCGTCGTATTTATCAAATTAAAATATCTGAAAGGCATTGATTGTGTTACACAGATACGCACAAATTATAAGGGCACGGCTGTAAAGCTTATGTAACTGCTAGCGAGTAGACTTATGCATTGATGTTAGGTAATACACATTGTATTACATACAGTCGATACTACAACTATATATATATGTATATAAAGATTTTTTTAGATTTACGTAATATCAAATCATTTGAGTGAGGTTTGGGTGTTGTGTACCATGGCACCCACGACAAGGAATCCCAGTGTGGGGCTATGAGTGAAGAAAGTGTTATTAGTTATTAAAATTTTATTATCATTACAAATGTAAATTTCACTGCTTAATTTATAAAGGCGAAAATAGACAAAGAAAAACAAAATACAACTTAAATTCCGTAATCATGGCATCCAATAGGCCCATCATCATAGGCCCGACCGCAAGACTTAACGTTTTTTGAATACTGCCATTTTTATCAAAATATATTCTACAAGTTAGAACTGTATTATATAATTGCTAAATATGATAATATAATTTAGTCATTAATTCCAAATTTCAAAATTCAAATTTAGTTTACATTTGACCCATACCAAATAACAAGGTAACGTAAAGAGCTTTTAGCTCGTAAAAAGAACGTATCTATAAAAACGTAAAATCATTTTGCTACAAATATGTCACTAAAACTTACCTTCCTTCTTAATAGCGTTCACGGCATGCGGTATCCCTGTCCAAGGGCTGGGTAGATCAAGGAACACCGCGTCAGCTTTACCATTGAGCTCTTCACCAAAACCTTGGTCAAGTACATCCCGGTGTTTCGCCTACACAAAAGTATATGGTAAGGTTTATTTAGGTAATAAAAGATGTTGTTATTAGATCGCACGTCATTTGGTCTTCGAATAATTTTTTAAAAAGCTATATAGCTTCTATTCTTTCAACAAGCTACAGCCGCATCACAAGATGGACTTTATTACGAAACGGCTAAAGAATTCTCTTAAGAGATCTAGGAATTAGGAGTATTACTTGAATTCAAGACAAGATGCATTCTACATATATAGTGATTTTTTTACATACGCAGGGACATGAACAATATATTCTCTAGCTGGTAATAATCTCTCTTCATCTGTTTAATAACTCACTGCATTGAATTATATGATAATATTTTAATCAATTACATTTGGATTCAGATTAACCAATTTTCTTTAGTAGCAGAGTATCTGTTCTGTTTTAGTTTATAAGTGACTAGATTTGCTCACAACACATAACGACACATAGAATTTAATAACAATGTTTTTTTTTCATTTAATAAAAATAATCCTATGTTACTTTTAATACCTCCAAGAATATGTGTAGAGAGTTTCATGATGATTGTTTTAGTAGTTTTCGTGTGAAAGTGTAACAAACAAACATACATTTCTATTTATAATACTTATGTAGTATGTAGTAATATGTATGTATATATATGTAGGGGTTTGGCAACCAGTGTTGTATGCTTATAATATGTTATGTAAATAAATAAATTATTTTTACAACTTACAGTAACAAAATCAGCCAGCCCATGTTCAGCGAACTCTTCCCGAGCGACATTAGCTCGGTGTTCATGAAAGTCAAATGTATAGACATGCCCATGTGGTCGCACTCGACGTATCAATGCATGTGTTAAGGAGCCACTTCCAGTACCTTTTAGTGAGTAATTATATTTTTGATACACTAAGATTCATGAGTCTGTGGCTTATACAAAGAGGAAAATATAAACAGCGAGACATATAATAGAAACGTAAACTTTCAGGAATATATATGTATATATATACATATAAAAAAAGAGAATTTGAAAATTAATATTCACATAACTTTATATTTGTATTCAATGACAAACATTAAACCATTAGTTCTTATAGGTTTTAGGAGATACAGTCCTTTTTGTTAGTGTGGATTTAATCCAATTTTAAAATACACAAATACTTATTGTTATATAAATATATACTCACCAGCCTCCACGACAATGCTGCCAGGAACTAAATCAAGTTGGAGAATAATCATGCTAATATCAGGTGTGTAGATAATCTGTGTCCGATGAGGTAGGGTCAGTGACCATAGTTCCGGAGTTGGCTGAAGTATGTGGCCCCAACCTTTTGATAACTCCACCTGCGAATTTAAAGCTAAATTAAAAAACTTTTAAACTGGAAAATTAAAAAATCAAGATGTCGCTTTTCTTCATGTAACTGTAACTATGGTAGACTTTTCTTAAAATTAAGTTTAATAATTCAATTAAATATTAATACTATGAAAATAACCTAAAGAACACAATCAGGTTGACCGCATGAATATAATGAAGTATGTCTAATACAACATTATTTATGGATTTTAATTGTTCGTATGCTTTGTAGGTACAAATATTTCGTACTTACTCGGCTTCCATAATCTGCTCCTATAATATTCGCAATCTTTAAAGCGCCAAATGGTGTTTGATAAACATTTTCCACCAAATCGCCTTTTTTATTAATAATTTCCTTTTTTACTTCAATTGCATAGATATTATTGCTTAAATACAGTATCACCGTATCACCCTCTTCGATTTTCTCTTTATAATTACGGAAACTCATCTCGCAAACTTTTGAAGCACTGTGCCGTAGTTTGTAAACAAACCAAGAACTTCTTACATGTGGATTTGACGTAATAGACATGCCAAAATAAATTGACATCTGGTCCTACGTTCCATTTAACAAACAGAAAATAAACAAGTAAATAGCTACACGACATTACAAAACTGCAAATAATGTTGCTGAGAAATTTCTGCAGTAATTTTCAAATTACGAATTGTGGAAAAATTGTGGGTGCCGACACCACTTATACACGAGACGACCATCATAGTCCTCAGGAGTAACAACGCATTTGTGACCAACCTCGAAAAGGACCAGATGTTAGGTACTTATATTTACTAACATTTTTTTTTTTTTTTATCGTGGGGAAATCCCTCATGGATTCTTCTCCGTTGCGGGGGCAAAGTTGAAGGTATGCCGGACTCCTACCGGCTAAAACCCCACGGTGTTCCTCTAAACGCTCTTTGTCAGGACCAGGGGCACACTTACGCATTCTACCTTAATCCTAACAGCGTAAGCCATTCAAAGCGCTTCACTGTAAGATAAAGCTGAAGTTACTCTATCCTGTCCTCTTAGGTAGGCGCGCGGGAACACGCGCTCGCCATCTCGAGGCCTTTCATACTGGCGGCGGACACCCCCGTGCCCACCGCCATGGCCTTGGTTATGGGGGTTGGAGGAGGGCGTGGAAGTTACGTCTTCGATGCCCTGCTCTCCTTCTGCGGATCGGAACGTCGGACATTCTTTCCCTTTCCCTCTCCGCAGCTTCCTTCCGTATCATAACTGCTTCGCAGAAGGTCAACGCAGCTTTCCATGACTGTTCACTTTCGACCATTGCTCTAACAAGAGTCGACAGTGACAGATCCACTCCCACTACAGAAACAAGTTCACAGCGCTCAGTAGCCCACGCAGGGCACTCCTCCAGAGTATGCTGCGCTGTGTCCTCGTCACAGCTGCAATGATGGCACTGAGTAGTCAGTTCTTTTCTGACCGTCCGGCATATATATTTACCAAAACAACCGTGCCCGGTTAGCACCTGTACAAGCCGGAAGGTCAGTGACCCATGCCGCCTGTCCATCCAATCTTCTAAAACAGGACGAACAGCCTCCACAGTCCTGATGCCTGCTTTAGGTTGGGCTAGCCTCTCTTTCCATTTACCGATCATGGACCGTCGAGCGTGGAACTTCCGCGCTGCTACAACTCTTGGCAAAGGATGTATTCCCCTAGATCTGAGCTCGGTTCGCCACCAGTACAAATATGCATGTAATTCGGCCTCTAAATCCCAGGGAGGAGATCCTGCCAGTAAGCACGCCGCCTCATACGAAATGGTGCGATATCCACGGATTACCCCGATAGCCATAACCCTTTGAGGTCTTCTGAGAAGCGTGACATTTGAATTTGTCAAAGCCCTCACCCAAACGGGCGCGCCATACAACGCCATGGATCGCACCACTCCCAAGTAAAGACGGCGGCTACTTGCATTGGGCCCCCCAAGATTAGGCAACAGCCTCCGCAAGGCAGCGGCAGCTCCCATTAACCGGGGAAGCAATCGAATAAAATGCTCACGGAAGTTCCAGCGGCTGTCGAGGGTGAGGCCAAGGTACCTCATATTAGACTCAACCTTGACGCGGGTTTCACCAATGAGTATATGGCCCCCACGTGGCGGTCCCCTCCTAGGTCCGTGAAAATAAAGGGCCTCTGTTTTGTTTCCGGCCAAGTGGAGTCCCAACTCTTCTATTTTACTGACCACCAATGCCACTGTTTCAGTAGCAAGACGAGCAGTCTCTTCATATGTATCCCCCTGAGCCATGACCAGAGTGTCATCCGCATAGCATGTCACTGTGGCTCCATCGGGAAGATCACCACGCAAGACCCAGTCATAGCCGATGTTCCATAAGAGCGGTCCTAGAACCGAACCCTGAGGAACACCGCACGACATCTCCTTTCTGTGTGTGAATCCACCACGTCCTGGATACGTGACATACCTCTCAGAAAGATAGGCTCCTATAATCCGGCTGAGGTAAGGAGGCACCCTATGAAAATTCAGTGCCTCCCTAATGCTGGACCATGGCAGGGAGTTGAAAGCATTTGCGATGTCTAACGAAACTGCCAACACCACCCTGCCACGGGCCACCGCCTCATCCGAGAGGGCTTTTACATGCAAAATTGCATCGATGGTCGATCGGCCCTCTCGGAAACCAAACTGATTTTCAGAAAGGTTTGGGCCCACCTCTCTGAGATGCCTGATGAGACGCGCTGCTACAATACGCTCAAAAAGCTTATCAGCCTCATCAAGCATCACAATCGGTCGGTAAGATGAGGGACACTCTGTGGGGCGCTGTTCTTTTTTCAAGAGGATCAGTTTGCCTGTCTTCCATTGTAAGGGCATCCGTCCCGATTCAAGACAGGCATCTATTAGCCTGCGGAACCGGTCCCCTAGAACATCCAACGCTAGAGTCCATGCACGGCCAGGGATCCCATCAGGCCCAGGAGCTTTATTTTTAGCTCGGAGCTTTGAGATGGCCGCATCTAGTTCTGCAACCGATACCTTTGGTACCCCTCCTTCCCCTGCCTCAAAGTTTTCATTGTGAAGGGTCATAGCCGGTGGTGAGTGTTCCGCCCTGGTTGGAAATAAAGCAGACACCACTTTTTCCACTAGCTGGGGCTGAAGAGTCTCAGTCAGTGGGGACGCCCATGGTCGAAGTTTATTCCGGACAGTTTTATATGGGCGCCCCCACGGGTCTTGGCTAAGAGACAGCAGAAGCTCCGCCTTAGCTCGCTCCTTAGCCTGACTTATTAACAGCTGAAGCCCAAGTTTTTCTTCTCTGTATATCTCGTATAGCTGTCTCTCAACCGCAACATGATCAGCGTTACGGCAATGCAACCTACGATGCCTGGTGTACCGGCGCCTCGCCTCCGTGCAGTGAGAACGCTTAGCTGCAATCTCTTCAGACCACCAGTAAACCTGACACTTGGGAGGTCGAGGCTTCGCTCGAATCATACTAGCATCACAAATTTGTGACAAAGCATTCCGAAACCATTCTGCCTCTGTTTCAATCTCGACTGACTCGGTTGGAGACAACCAGGCTTGCACAATGGCAGCTTCAGCTAGTACATCTTTTCTGAGGCTCCTCAATACCCATCTAGGAGACTGCTTATTAGGGCGACGAATACCAAGGTGCTCCGGCAATGTGGCGAGATCAAAACGTATGTACAAGTGATCGGACAATGTTTCCACTGTCTCCAAAACATGCCAGCCCCGGACAATACTTGCAACAGAAGGGGATGCAAATGAAACATCCACTATTGACCCTCCCTGATGACGGACGCAAGTATTTTTCGACCCACGATTCAAAACCGATAGGCTACTTATCGTCGCCCAATCCTCCAGAACCTCGCCGCGGGCATCAGTCCTTGGACAGCCCCAAGCCGTTGACTTGGAATTAAAGTCTCCAAGGACGATTACCGAGTGAGACTGAGTCTGACCAATAAGAGTCCCCAGCCTGTTAAGAAAGATCTCGAAATCAGCGAGGAGTCTATTTGGGGAGAAATATACTCCGATAAGGACATATTCTCTCCACTTTACTGCTACATAACCGTTTCCCCTCAAAATCAGACTTAAAGGCGGCACCCCAAGGGAATTCGACAAAACTATAGCCACTGACCCATCCAAGTCTCCTACCCAATTATCCATCGGAGGAACAAAATATGGCTCCGCTATTACTGCTACTTCTATCAACCATTGCGCCATACTTTGCAGGAGAAGGTCCTGAGCCGCAGCACAATGGTTGAGATTCGCCTGAAGGAGACGATGTAACATGATTGATTTTAAATATCCATTACCTCTTCACGTCCCTCCTGAGATGGGAAACTGTTGTTTACTGCCGACTTTCCTAAGGCTTTGTCTTTCGAAGTTACTGCTTCGTCTTTCGAAGTTACTGCCTTTCCCTTTTTCTTAGGCGGGGAGCACGCCTTGCTTCCTAGCCTATGTCCAGCAGGCCGGTTGGCTGCTGAGCAGAGAGAACACCACGGAGGCCCAGAGCACTCACTCGCCTTATGCCCACTTTTGCCACAGCGGTAGCATTCCTCGCTGCGGTCAACCTCTGCAGTACATTGGGCTCGAACATGCCCACTTTGTAGGCACCGATAACACCGTAAAGATCTGGGTGGCAATAGGTCAACTTTCGTCGAAACCCACCCAATCAGTAGGCGCCCTTCTTCACAAATCCGCTTCGCAGCAGCAACTGGACATCGCAGCCACGCTACACCATTGCCCTGGGAGCTGCGCTGAATTTTGCCTACTTTTACGGAATCCTCAGAGCATCCCCCTCGTTGCGCAATGGCAAACATAATCTCTTCAGGGGTGATTGAGTCGTCCAGACCCTTGAGGCGTAACTCTGCGCATTTCACGGGTCTTGACACTTTAGCCACTCCTGCATCTAGGGATTCTCTAATCTTTTGTGCCAGGGTGTCTGCCTTATCATCACTTGTGGCACCAGGTACTTCCAGGATACGGGCACCCGTGGCTGCCGTTCTATATTTTAGCGCGGTGATACCGCAGCTAGGAAGGTCGACTGTTGCCTTAGCATGTGCCAAGAGCTTAGCATACGTCATCCCTTTCTCCTCGGCACCAGGTAGCAACGTAATCACTATCGCCGAGGATTTTGGCGCATGCAGTTTCACCGCCGTTGGTTTATTACTAGCTTTAACAGTGACTGATGCAGTATTGTCGCCACTTCTGCTGGTGCTACCTCGTGCATCCCCCTGTTGAACGATCTTCTTCGTCTTACCTTTTTTGACCACAGTCGTCCAACCTTCCTCCCTTGACTGTGACAGTGGTGGCCAAGAAACATTACTGTCCAAATTCGATCCTACTTCAATCGATATCTCCTTGCGCAAATTCTTCAATTTGTTGCCTATCCCAGGAGTAACAACTTTTTTCGGCATAGCTGTTGCACTTTGCTCAGCCGCTGTCTTCTTGCGGTCGGCAGCAAGCGGGGGACGAAGTCGTTTCTCAGGTAGAAGTCTTTCCTCTAGCCCTTCAAACCTTGCGCTAATCATACTCCCGACCGTGTTCAAAATAGAGCGAGTCAGCTCATCCTTCCCATTTTGGGGTAAACTCCTTGACTCCTCTGCCAATCTGAGTTGCTCAGTATCGAGATGAGCACTTTTTTCACGCATCCGTCCCACCTCTTCACGAAGCTCCAATATTTCCTTGCGAAGCACTGTTACTTCTGATTGCAAACGAACATTGTCCGCATGTAATCTCTTAGTTTCCTCTGTAGATGACCTATTATGTAAGACTTCGACAACTGCCTTAATGGAACCCGCAGCTTCTTTAAGGGCCCGTTGGAAGGTGCCCTTCAAGTTTTTAGATTTAGCCGACACATTCAGTATTATACCGACATCATCTACAACCTGTTGCTTGAGAGCAATAGCCGATCGACTTTCGTCTTCTTTCACTACTAATAGCCCCAAAGCAGCTCTTTTCTTTTCCGCCGCACGAGCCAATTCCTCCACCTCTCTTTCGGAATCAACATTGACGTCCTTGCTTTTTGGTAAAAGGAATTCTTTTTTCCGGTCCTTCTTCTCTCGAGCAGACATGAGCCCTAATTCAGACTCATCGCTCGAAAACGTCGATGTGGATTGTCTGGGAAGTTGCCTCTTTCTCCAGAGTCTCCGATCATCCGTTACTGGACAAATCATCTGTTGCAATACACTGCCAGAATCAGACTGTGATCCAGCCTGTATCTCTACCTCGTCGTTGATTTTTTGTTGGTTTTCTTGTTTTTTTTTTGATGTTGATGAACGCAATTTTTCCATTTTGTTCCCACGATTATGGGGGAAATAAGAGTCCATCCGGGCAGTGCCCCCCGTACCCGGATAAGCCTACGTGTAACCCACTACGGTGTCGGCCGGTACCGAGGCGGGAGTCGCACTAAAGACTGATCTACCCATCAGCCATGCATCCCCTCACGGTGCGCTGCCGCTTGGGATTGGGGTAATTTTTATAGAGGTTTTCTTCCTCGCAGTCCAGCCAATTAAGGCAAGACCCTCGGTCCCACACGAGGCCGCGAGACATGGCCACGACACCTCTTCTGTGTGGGATTACGATATCAACGGTGGCTAGGTATAAAACCGTAGCCTGTCCAGTAGCAGGGTAAGTGCATACTGAGCCCGCCTGACAGACCAATACAGGTCTCACCTGAGCTGCTCTTTGTCAGATCCCTACCCCCTAGTCTTTCCGGTTTGGGTAGCCCTGCCGGTATAGCCTAGGGGATCTAAGGGATACGCAAGCCCCCCCACCACGACAAGGTGGCAGCCCCACGGGGGGGATACTAACAGTCCCCAGGCCCACATCACTAACGAACATTAACCAACTAATATTCACATTAACATCTCATACTAACTTATTCTAACAATTTCTTCACATAGTACTTTTTGAGGTTGGTCACAATTGTTATGGGCGGCAGTGACCACTTACCATAAGATGGGCTGCAAGCTCGTATGCTACTTCATACATATAAAAAACGATGCAATTAAGAAACGATTAAGAATCGATTTTCGTGTATATACGATTTGAAAATTTTATGGAGAATAATGTCTAAGCATTAACCATTGCCTATGCGACAGAATCCGTTGATGAATGAATGATGATGAAATCCGTAGACAAAACAAAAGTTAAATACATTGCTCTAAGAATTAGTAAGTCGAAATGGCCATGAGTAAGTTGTCTTTGAATGATATTGTTTTTAATTTTGTTTATGTTCTTTGTCTTCGTTTTTTATATACGAGTATATATATGTATGTGCAGTGCTGTGGATGTTCTTGCGAATAAATGTATTACTTTCTTTCAATGGGCTGGACTGAATCTTTGTCGCTGACCGGACGCCACTGGCAGACAGAGTTTTACTTCTCAGCGTTCCTGTGGCTCCGCTTCATGGTGGTGAAGTGGAACACTGTCAGATTTCAGTCAGTTGGAGTCCGATATAAACTTTCGTCGACCCAATTGCGGAGGGTACCTATTCATGGTTTTCTTGACGAAAAAAAAATCTATGAAAATAATCGCAAGTTACCAAGTACGTGAATCTAAAATGACCGCCATGATTAACGATGTAACATTACATCCTTTTAAAATTGCATAGAAAGTAAAAAACAAAACCACGACAAAATTAACCAATCAACAATTATTTCCATTTTGATACAGTTTTAAGAAGTTTAATGTTATCGACAGAGAAATGTCAATAAGTCGTGTTGATTTATTCGCGGCGACAAACTTTCTTGTCGACAAGGAGAAATGAAATTATTACACAGAACATAGAGTCATTGCAGAAAATCTTTTTTTGCTTATTGGTGCGTATCTCTCGTAGTTGTATGCATATTTGTGTTCTAATTTAAGTTGTATATGTAA
>DWOO01000065.1:0-11088 GCA_018251055.1 Ectomis asine | reverse complement strand
CCTATTTGCTCACTATTTTTACTGTACAGGTTGTAATTTATGACAATTGAAGTAAATATACATTTTTCTGTTCGAAAACGAAGTAATATCGCGAGCAAAGTAGCGACACAGTTGCTTCTGGTTAAAATTAGAATCACAGAGCAAAGCCGCGAGTAACAGCTAGTTACTTAATAATCTAGTAGGAATTATAATTCTTGTCTTCGAACACGCGACGGCCTTGCGAACGGCCTTTGCGTCAGACCAAACCCTTTCAACTCTCACCTGGCGTGGAATATTGTAAGTTTAATAACAATCCATGAATCGAGTTTGATGACGTGACACGTATGGTCATTTCCGACACGTATGTACGTCCGTGTACATTTCTCTGCATATCCTGTTAAGCATAGTTTAAGTGAGGAAACGAAACTAATAATAGTACTTAGAATGAAAGTGTCTGTCGACGGATTCTAAACGATACGAAATACAGATACGATACTGGGTAAACTTGAAAATGTTCTCAACTTTTGGTTAAACACCTAAATTTAAGAAACTTGACAGTTTCCAAAAAAAAATCTCTAAAATATAATATCTTAACGAAAAGTATAATAGAATTTTTAGAATTTACTTTTACTCATAGGTTGATCATCGGAACCGCGTACTGAAACCCGTTTATCCATAAAACCCACGTGTAGTCATTATTATAATTATCATTACCCACGTAAGGTAAGGTAAGATCATTAAGGATGTATAGTTAATTTTAGAATAACTTAGTTATAGTTTAGCATTTAGTCCTAAATCCACAACTAGGCCAAAGGATCGAACACACATTTTTACCTATACTATATAAAGAGATCTTTTGGATTTATAGGTTTTCGATGTTTACTTTTACCATAAAATTAGCAAGCTATTTAAATATATACGATACTTTGCGGATTTATGCCCATAAAGTTCAAAATTACGCGTCTAACGCGGATGGTTGCAAAGTCATTTTTGAATTTTAACATCACAATTTTAATACTACATAAACAATTTCGTCATCTGTCTCTGAGTCATCCAATTATCTTAATGTTACCAAATTCTATTTTCAGACCCAAAAGTCCCAAAGAAACGCGAAAGAAACACCATTTTCGTCTCTAAACACTAAGTTTACACGGTAATTACTTAATTCACATTGCCAGTTACGTTGTAAATTGCCAATCTAAGTGCAATTTGTACGCAACAAAGCGAATGAGCAAATGAGAACGGTGCAAGTATCAAATCATAAGGCCTTGGACATTTTATTAAAATCAGAAAACTGTGTGAAAATTAAATATAATGATTAAAAATTTATTCGTATTTTTTAAATCCAAATCATTTCTTGAACGCAAATTTTATAAGATATTTATTGCCTACGACCAGTGTGGATAAGATAATATCCATATAAATAGTTGTCAAGTATATTCAAAAGTGGTTTGCTTAAAAATTAAACATTCCCCAATTCCAAGCATATTACGCTGAAATATGTACACATTGCCATAAAAATAGTTGGGACTGGGCTGAAAATAAGTAGTAATCGCAAATTTTAAAAAAAAATGTCTGTTGATTTGTTTGTATGTCTGTATGTTTGAATGGGCGTCACACCAAAACCTCTCAACTGAAGATTAAATAAACATTTATAAAACGTATCTTCGATTAATATTTACTCTTTATCGGCTTACTGTATCAAAGATTATTACTATTTAAAGTCAGGCGTGCGTAACTTTTCTCACATTATGTTTGTTACGTGGCCATCGATGCTGGCGAGAGTATGGGTTTGGATGTAAATATTAGAAATAGGTGACAAAACAGTATGTATTCGCATAAAAAACTGCAAGAAAAAGTTATTCATTTAAATATACGTCTTACGCATATCTGTTCTGCTAACGATATAAAAATGTATATTCAAAATGACAAATGGCTTATACATATATGTATATACATAAAATACATATAAATCAGTTAGGTAACAGTCAGTTTAAAATACCATGAAGGTATATTAAGTATCAAATTATCAGGGTTCACTTATGAAATTGGATATCCTTTAAGTGATTCCATGCCACCGATCCTACTGATCCCGTGCCCTTTGAACCCAAGGGCACCGTTGTTTTCTTCGGTTCTGTCGCATAGATACGATTAAAGGTCTAAAGGGAGCTGAAAACTTTAAAATTCGAAAAAAAATACTGATACGGTTGCTGTAATATAATGAAAATGCCGCGGTTTTAGACATTTACATACATTATGCAACATGAGATAAGTATTCATTTTAAGTTAATATACATCCACATGGGTAAAATCTAATGCAACCATATAATTTTCATACAAAATAAATTTATCTAAGGGCTCAGGTATAGTACCCGAAGAGACGTACCCGACCACGCGACTTCGTAAAATGGACCAAGAATCTGGATAGATGTTGCCCAGAAGCATTTTGAGTAATACGTACGTTAGGTATAAATATCTCTTCGCGGGACGAATTTGTAACTGGAACAACCGATAATAGCCACCTTTACCATTGATCGTCGACCTTATACCCGAAGAGATAGCTAATTAGTCGCTCGTCTATTCTAATCTGCTTAACCTTTGCTCTGGTCATTTGTTTCTAAATGTTAGGCGGATTTGTTTCTCTAAAATTTCGTAGATTCTATTACAAAAGTTCATATGTTTGCGAGAAAAAAATTGTCCACAAAACAAATATAATAGCTGTTAATAATGATACTCAAGTCAATCATGTCAAGCCATTAAGCTAGCAGATAGCGTCGGGACTCCAGACTAGTAAGATTTTTATTACATCGTATCTTTATATTCATTTGTAATATTTAACAAATCGCAACAAATAACAATGGTATACAATGTCGATGGGAAGGTATTCTGATCGAAACTAATTTAAATGTATTATTACGGTTAAGTTTTACTATTCGAATTTAGATTGCTTTAGTCAGGTCAGTTTGTTCCGGACATACGTCATAGCCAAACGACTTCATTTCGTTATAGGTAGGTAGGTTGACGTAATATTCTCTCATCGATGTCCCTCCTGTACTATTCAGTACGCAATCCATTGGTTTCAGAGAAAATGTTTTTCTACACTACGCTCTTTCAATATTTATATCGATTTAAAATTACATTTACTAGTGTTGCTCAAAGACATTATTTTTATTTGAAAATCGATGTTCACTGATGATGTGATTTTGTATTCACTTTTAATCATATAGAGTAAGATAGATGTATTAGATCATGAATAAACTTCTAAACATCACATATTTTGTGTTTCACCAAGAGTAAAACTCAGAAGCGTTATATACGTTTTTGTTCCTAACATAGTAAGAGCTTACGTATCAATTTGTACGAAGATTACGCTTTTGTTTACTACGTAGTATTTTCTATTGATCCTTCTAAGGTCACACAAATTATGGTGCGTACGTTTGTTATCATTTATGTTACGAATGTTTACTATAACATTACTATGATATTTTACTATAACATTAACCTAATGAAAGTATGATTGTATATAATGAGGTCTTTTGATAGGCAACAGCAAGGCTGTGTGTTTCTCCCCACCCTCCACGCCTCCCCGCTGTGAGCCGAGAATATGAATGTGATTCCCTGTGACCTATTTTCTAACGTGATCTTGACCCGTGTGGCCTAGATTTGTCGAAGCGAACGTATTTGCTGTTATAAATAAAGGCAATGCGTATTTATTATGAAGTTTAAGTTTGCCTATTCTTTTAAACTTTTCTGATTGTGGCTGAATAAACTTGGAAAATATTCTTTCGTGATTTCTTAAACTTTTCTTACTAATTTCATTCAGTCGACGATCAAATTTGAACATGAATTGGCATTGTTCGTTACCTTACCCAAGTATTCAATGGAAGTTGCAGACGAACTCGGGAAATATCCGTCCAGTTTATTATGAATGATTTAAACTGTTGGTAATTTGGGCCCCTCTGACCTACTTTTTTGAACTTGACATACATCCATGCTACCCTAGACGTTTATAAGAACATCGTTATGTGTTTAGATACATACATCCTATGAAATTTGTTCACTTTGCGTTTGGTATTTGTATGAAAAAATAGCATTGATAGCAAAATAGATGTGATAACCTAGTGGTTGAATACGTGACCTCTCACGCGGGTGGTCCGGGTTCAAATCTCAGGCACCTTTGATTTTTCGAATTATAATATCGTATTATAATGTTAATTATTACTTGTTTTTTGGAAAACATCGCCAGGAAACCTGCACGCCAGTGGGATATTAAAAAGGTGTGTAAAGTCCAATAATTTGCACTTTGCCATCGCGGTGGACTATGGCCTAAATCCTAAATGAGAGGAGACCCGTGCCCAGCAGTGGGACAATTATGGGTTGTATGTTTTTTAAGCCACAAGTATTGACAAATTTAACCGTGATTGTAACAAAACTGCACCGAATAATCATAGCATACCATCTTAATAATCGGAGATTGTAAACCTTCATGTCAGTGCTGTTTTAATCCGTCAGTTCAGGTTATATCCGGAGGCAGCCAAGTAGTAGGTGCTTCAAACGTCTTGACCGCTTTGCTGGTGCGCGAATCTCTGTGTTAAGTGGAAGGTTACTTGACACAGTTGTATCGTGGAATTGGTCGACGACCGCTAGTTGTAATTATGACTTAAAAACGAAATAGATGCATCAGTTTTCAGTTCTGAACTGGTGCGAAGGTCTAAGGTCGAAGCTTTTGTTTGTGGAATGTAAACATTACTTGTTAAAAACAATATAAATTAAGCGTTCTGCTACTACTTAGTCTTATTTAAAACGTTCTAAATCAAACTTATTCAGTAGTATCATGTGTTTCAAAAATAAATAAAACTTTGCGAAATTAAACCTGCGACGCGCTCTAATTAATGAATAGCTATTTCTCAACCGCTTCGTCCGTTTATCGCTACGATCTAAGTAATATTATATTATTTTATGAAATTAGCTCACGGTGTCAAGATTCACCTGAAGTTGAAACTTGAATAAAATATAATTTAAGATTTATGAAAAATATTTCATTGAAATAGAATCAAGCTCTTTAAATCGCATATTCCAGTTCCTATGTATCGCTGCTAAGCCTGACATTAACTTAGAAGCAAGTAATTGAAAATGTATCAGAACTTGCTATTTTCTGATAGGACTGGAACACTAATTAACAAATTAAATGACCTTAATATTACATCAAAGAGCTAAAGTGGAAACGGACGGGGCCTATAGTTTAAGAAAAAGGCAATTAAATTAAGTTGTATATTAAAAATATTCTAGTTTATAGGACAAGAAGAAGTCGGGGTCATCCATTTAAAATATTGATGAATTAGATATACATAAAGTTTTTCTTTGTTACTGTTTTTTTTGTTAATAGAAAATGGAATTATTTACTGTAAATAACACACTGTAAAATATTGTTGGTGACTATATATTACTACTAACTAAAACTTCAAAAATAATGGCCATACCATAACCACAATACAATTGTCCTCGAGAAGGTCGAAACTGCAATTAAAATAAATGACTAAGATGTCCCCTTTCGATTATTTATTTAATGGATATTCAATTAAACGTTGATACGACCTTGACACAGTCGCATTACACTTAACCGGAATACAAGGGAAGTTCTTGAGGAAATTATAGTTTTACAATGGAAAGTGAGATAATGAACGAACCTTGTTTATCGCCATTGTGCTGAGGCCTTGGCGTAAACGACTCGCCTCTTTTGATGAACAACAAACTGCCGAATACGCTTTAAGTATGGAATGTTAAGTTCGCTATATATGACACGTTAATTAATTTCATATCTACTATCAGGTCGACGAAAGGTCATGGTTCCTTAGCATTGCTTTTTGGAAAATACGTCATGTCTTCACATAAAACATTTTTACCTATGACCATTGTGCAACACGACTTAATAAAATGTACTTGCAAATTACTTTTAAAAATCGTATTTATTTGCGTGCTTCAAATTTTATTGCTAGAGAAGGATGTCGCATCCTTACCTGACAATAAAATTGCGTAGGACTAGTTTGTTTGTTTGTGATATGTGTAACCAAGCTTGTAATGATATTCCAGAATTCCCGGGTAGAATTCCCCTTATTTCCTTCGAATTTCCTTGAATGGTCAGTATCAGATTTAGATATTTTTATTATAAAAAGCTTATTACCGGGTGCTGATTCGTTGGGTATGTGCCTACTAACTTAAAGTTTCCAACGTCGGACTTAGAAAATCATGAGGAGATCATGTGGTCTACGTTATTATATTCGTTATGTTTGTGGCCATTGTGGGCACTACGTTGGATTAATAAATTATTTACGTAGGATAGCGAGAAGGGCCTCGCTCCAATTAAAATCCATTATAAGCAATAGTAGTAATATCCATTTTCGAATAGGGATTGTAATATAATAAAGTTATATATAAAGGACTCGAACGACCACATATTTTTTACATTAATAACAAATGTATGAAATTTTAATTTGTGTCTTGTTTCCTAAGAAAACACGTTGACTGGCGCAGAAAAATATTTACAAGGAAAATGCAGATAGTCGTCTGCAGAAACTTTAATTGTGTCGAGGTCACTGCGTTCTTGAAAATGGATCGATACTACCTACGGTGGCACTATTTTAAGATTCCAAATGGCAGAATATTTCAAAATGTTACCATCAAATTGACAAGAAATTGGTTATGACGGGCATTCTTTCTTTTATTTGGCGGATTTTATTGTCTTCTTTTTTCGTGCGTGAAATGTTCTTTATATAATACATTTATTTACCGTCTACTAAATAGAATCTCACCGGAGTTTACATATACGTACAATATAACAATGATTAATTTAGTATATTCCACGTTTCGAGGAGGGCTATTATTGGATTGTCTGACATTTATATGGCAGACAATATTGTCAGCCTACGTATCCGGTCGCTCAGTGACTCACTGGTTTTTCTTTTCTTTCATATGTGACAGTTAAATTCCATTTATAATACTTGGAGTTAACAGTTGCGCATAGATAAATGGAAACAACAAATGATGATATTTTTTTTATGAAAAAAATAAAAATACAATTATATCGAATCGTGACGAAGGGTTTGTTACAAAACAATTTGCAAGTTACCCCATTCATTGTAATTTTCCAGGCTTTCGTAACTTTCCACTTTTCAATTTTTCTTTTTTAGTAACAAATTTCTAAATTGGTCCGGCTATTTAAAGGTGGTCCGTCTGTCAACGAATATTTTACTTTTACATATATATATACAAATAACTTTCAACTACAAAATTAGACTTGTCTGTACAAATATAAGTACTTAATTATAGCACCTTTAGCCTAGCGGGTTATGTAGATCATAACTAATATACAAAGTAAAGCAGCTTCGGGCGTGGTCCAGAATTGGTCGGGTGACTCCAGTGACTAAATTTGATGCGCGCTTGCGTGGTTCAAAGGGCAAATGCTGTCGGGCCAAACAAATGAAAATTATTGGATACCCAAAAGAAAACATCTGACATATTATGATGCTACTACTATATCCTTTGAATATGGTACGCGTGCTGGAGAATGCTTCGCCCTATTCTGAATTTTGACTGATGGCTATTTGTGTAACATATAGAGGTTCGCAGCCAAATTATAGTATTGTAGATGTTTTCGAACTTGATATTCCTATCTCATGTCAAGGTCAGTCACTGGAGATAAATTCACTTTTGGGACATGATACACGCTCATTTATCAGGGCTATTTGCTTGTGGTCCCTGAGGATAGCCTTGTTGATTGCTAGATTACGAAGCAAATTAGGAATACTGGTTGTATATCAAAACAAATTCTGATAACATTTTATCTGTATTATCTACCTAATCTGGAGACTGTTACTTATGTTGCCGTATATTTTCATTTTGATTTTATTTGATATAAATAAACTGAAACGCAAATGCACCTCGTTTATTTATAAAATTTATTCCGTAAATTTATTGGTTACTAAATATTAAGCAAGGTTGAAAAGACTATGTAGATTTTTCCTTTCATCTCTACGCAACACTAAACCTTGACACAAAAATATTTCGTCAATTAACTTGTAGAAAACGTGAATATGTATGCATTTATTTGGCTCCGCGAGCAATGCCGTGAACATTTAAATAATTACCAAGGTATATTATTTACAAAGTCAACACTTCATTGTTTAGGTTTCTTATCTATTTAGGTTACGTTGTAATAGCTGTTCATTTTTGGTTATACTCGCCCACGAACGGAATTATTTAATTTATAATCGTCTCGTTATTTAGTACTTTAACACACTTTAAACACACATAGACCCTAAGTTAGGATTCCCTGTCGTGACTGCCATGGACACACTCAAATACGTTTACACAAACACCCAGACCCAGAAACGGACCTCCAAACTCGTGATTTAGATTCCAGTCTGGCCGGGAATCGAAACTCATGTTCGTACCATTCATGACGTCAAATTTATTAGGGACAATTATTTTTGTGTTTGAATAATGTATATGAATGTTATACTTCAGTTAAAAACCAAAAATATACTATATTCAAAATTGTATGTCATCACAACTCATTGTCCTTCTGCTAGACACGGGTCTCCTCCCTAACGGATTTAAGCCATAGTTCACCGCGCTGACTTTTGAGAATATTTTTTTAATCTCTTGCAAATTTTTTCACGAAGTTTTCCTTCGCTGTAAAGATAATTCTATTTATAAGACAATATATTGGAATTTGAACTCGAACCACCGGCGTGTGAGACCACATTTTTAACCGCTAGGCTATCTGTTCAATTCTGGAAAATGTATGTACTGTCATATATATTAAACTATTAGAATAAAATCTTAAGAAGTATTTTAAACTGTTTTTAAGTGTACTTACTACACGTTTATACCACACGTTATACGTACACGAAAATACGATTTTTAAATACCTAATTCAATGCACAATGCCATATACAAAAACATTTAAACGTGTGCAAGATCATGCATTTGCGTCTTGCATATTTAAATGAATTAAAACGAAAAATGGTTACTATGATTTGGAGTGTAACGGGGGAAGTTATCGAGTATGTATCGTAGGTATTGGTTATTAGTAGGAGCTAGGAGGTCTACACACACACATGTATAAGCGTACACGTAGGACGTACCGAACGACCTCGTCGGGCCAAAAGCAGTACCACTGTCACTGGGTAAGTGTGTCAGTGTGTCAGTAGGGCGCGCGTCATCCGCGGCCATGCCTCCCTCCCTTCACCCCGCCGCCCTCTCCCGCCTCACCAAGGTCCCGAGAGATTGCACTCGAGTTTACTCAGCAAATCTACATTTTCTTAATAGGGCAAAATACTACTATAATGGTTTGTCTTCACGGGAACTAATTCCGCCTTGGGCATAAAGGAGAAGCTAAGATTGTGCGCGAAGTAATCTACGAACGAGAACAACAGTCCAATTCCGAATCCACAAACTTTTTCTTTTTCATAAAATCTATAACAAATTGCCCCTTGCAGACGAATAGCCTTTTAATATCAGTACCCAATTGTTTTTGTACAAGTCCATTTGTTAACGCAATCTGTGGAGAATGTGTCATTTAAAAAAAAAGGATGTAAAATGTGTATTAGCCAATTATACTATTTTAAGTGAAATATAATTAATTTAAATTAAAAAGGGATATTTTTTTCTTTCTACAACACTGACCTTGTAATTCCTGGTAAATGGAGAACCCGTCACAGTGAGTAACAAAAAAAAAATTGCAGTTGTTTTAGACATTTTGTGAGGTTTGACTTAATGAATACTAAATATTATAACAAAACATTTGTAGCTTGATATTTTCTGAGGTGTAATACCTATATGTTGACAGGCGACATTTTGTTAGTGATATAGATAGTGAATTGGACAAGATTTTGTGGGTGTTCCGTGCCATGTTGGATGGAAATTCGTATCAAAAATTAATTTGTATTTATCAAAAAGATACTCATAGATATTTGTGCGGTTGTTCATTCATAAATCTATATGTATAATTTTCAGTGCAAAAAGTATCATTTTTATTTGCGATTCTATGAGAACGGCGATCTTTTATCAAACTTTTAGATAAGTGCTTATCTTAAGTGCTCGAAATATTTTAAATACTTAAACTTTAATGTGAATTAATGATGATGCATTATTACTGTTACCTATTAAAAATCAAATTATGATAACCAAATGGTCACACTAATCGGATAGCAAATTTTGTTGGCATATTAAATGTAAAAGTCTAATATTTAGTATAATAGAAATATAAAAAGTCAATTACGAATCATCAGGTAACGGAAAAAACAATAAACACAGATTTATGTTAATTGTATTGTGAATTTTCCATTACTTACGGTCCGATTCAGCCCTGAGATAATTGTAATATTCTTAGTATAGTGAACCGTTACAGTTACAGAAAATAAAGCTACCCAACCATAACGCGGAATATTCAATACCCAAATATCAATTTTATATTGATATGTATCAAAAATGCGGTTTTTTTTTTGGCCTACATTCTGAATATATGAGTACCTATATGAGTACATTCTGAATTTGACAATATTAAAACTAGCATACAAAAATGGCTCGAAACATTGACGACTCTGATTTCCAATGTGGCGGAGCGTGGGACGCGCGTGCGTTTCTTTTCCATTCCGAAGGTTATGTCAGTTGTGCAATAATTGACCTGGGAGCGCGACCAGAATATCTAAAGAACAAAGCACTCTGTTGCTATCATTATATATTTTTTGAATATTTCTAATTTATTTACGTATGTTCTTGAATGTATAGGCTACAAACATCTCAATTAAATTTTATATTAAGATACTGATACGTATTGTATTTTTCATACTATCATATTTATTACTAATAATCAATAAACGATGTTTGTGATACATTTTTTTATTTCATTGAGCTCACAAAAATAGTGTAGCTTAAATATAAATTTAAATAATTGTCATTATTTCATCATTTGAACTAGATGTCTGTCAAAACAGAAACATATGCATAAATAAACATTGAAATGATGTGGATTGTATTTAGTATTCAGCGGCTGTTGGTACGAGTGTTGCCCTTTGGCGAAATTGAATTTCAATGTATCTTGGTAAG
>DWOO01000064.1:0-11169 GCA_018251055.1 Ectomis asine | reverse complement strand
TTAATAAATTACTTAATGTCACGACTATAAAGTTAGTCTTTCCTGCGCATGCACAATGCGAACTCAGAGACATTCATGAGAAGAATTTAGGCCACATTACACCTGGATGAGCTAATCCGAAATTGTAGACTTCAGAGATCTTTAGATTCTGGCTATATTTTTATTACTTATATTATAAAAAATAGAGTTAATTACATACATGATTGCGGGAAACACGTCGCCAAGTGTAATAAAAATTATTTTACGAGGCAGTAATAACGTTTTGTCTAGTCAGTCTGTCCTGATTTCTTGTCATAACTGACTCATACCAATGCCACATAAAATGATATTTCTTTATTATTAGCATTCATACCCATTATTGTTGTATTTAGGCTATAGTCCACCGCGCAGGTCAAGTGCAAATTGTTTGTGTGAAGTCCACTTCACACACTTGAGATGTGTTTTTTTTTATACATTTCTTTGGTGTGTAGATTTTCTCACGATGTTATTTTCTCCCAAAAGCTAGTGATAATTAATTCATAATACACGCATAACTTTACGTAAAAACAGAGGTGTGTTTTAAGATTTCAACCCGGAATTCCCATGTGAGAAAGCAAATTATTAACTACACGTCTATCACTGATTCTTATTATTGAAATATGTTTTTGTAACAAGAACAATGCCTAGAAACAATGTACAGAAATAAATCCTACATTACATAAAACACAGTTAGAGTTACTAAGTGATTAGGGAAGCTTAGAGGTCCGTGAGCTGTTATTCGCCGTTTCGGATACACGACTCCAAACTGACTGCAACTAAAAGTTTTACTAGGATTTACAAGTCTTTTCAAATTGCATTATTCTTCTAGATTTTTGTAACTGTAGAAAATAACAAAGGCTAGATTTAGGGCATGTGTAAATAAAAATAAATAGTTTTAAAATTTAGTGCTCCGAAAGTCCCATTTAAAAGTACCATTGGCCAGGAAATACAGTGGAGCCGAGCTGGTAACTCCAATGTTGGTAATTGGTGGAGCGGGCGACGCGGGGGTGAAGCGATGTGGGGTGAGGGGGCGGCCGTCGCGTGCCTGATGTATGCGCCGCCGCCGCGACGCCAGACCCGCCGGCGCCGTGACGCCTACAATGCAGATATCGTGCACTCTATGTAGATCCAAGTTATTAAACCTAAATTATATGGAAGTCGTATTTTTAATTAATATTCTTAGACATTGAATATATTTGAAACAAAATTAATAACTACATCAATACAAAAAATCATTTAGTTCATGCTATAAAAATAGTTAAAAATGAACATTTAACCATGAAGGTAAGAATCTAGTTGATGTCGTAACATGCAAAGATACAGAGGCAGCATATTAAGTGATACGAAATAGGCTATGCCGTATAAATAATACAGCCAATCAGTACAATCGTAGCTCGCAGGGCGGCGTAGCGCCCTGGCGCACGAACTGCCGCGATACCATTCACTAGAGCGCATAATGTACAAACGCAATTTTACTATAAAATATATAATCGGAATCAAAAGAAACGTATTATTTTAACTTTGTGCCTCTTAGTCAATATGTGTCATTTCTTATTTTCAGTATAAATTCTATTTTTGGTACAACCATATTAAGATTTTTAAAGTTTAAACGGTTTTCCACTATCAATTCTGGTACCGGATTGATTGGGATATGTTTGGAATAATCTAAAAACGCTGTACAGACAAAAAGCCCCATGCCCTCCATCAGCGCGATCGATTCGTTGTATAACATCGCTTAATCGAAACATAACACTCAATTATCCACGCGCTTCTGACCGCACCATTTAAATCGACCCACTCGATACGCTTCCGAAGAGTGCCCTACTAGCGAATGTCCCTTGATTGATGTTTGGCGTAATGATGCGGGAAACTATTTCCTTCGCATTTCCTCCAGTCAATAAAACATCGAATATGCTTATTTATGTGTCCGCGTCAGTTTATTTGGGACTTTGTCAATGCGGCCCGTAGTGCCGACTACACTTGAAAGACCGTCATTTGTCAAGATTACGGCTGTTTGGGGATTGAGATATGAAAAGCGGTTATTGTTTTGAATATTTCCCTTTTTATGTGGGCCTCGGGACCCGAATTTCTGAATATAGACCCCATTATGTTTCCTAATACTATTTATCATCCTTAATTCCGTCTCCTTTGCCGCGAAAACATCCTCAACATCGCAAGAGGTGTTATCGCTAATACCCAAACGGAAAGGAAACGTGAAATCTTAGGAATCCGTTCGCGCCTGCTCGTGTATGACATGAATGCTGTTCAGTGGGTTGGTTTATATGTTGATATTGTATCATATTTGGTAAGGTCACATAATTTGCGACCATATGGCATATCACAATTAGCACGTACAAAACTCGTCAGTCACGGCTTGGCGCCGAGTGGCAATTACGGTATTTCATCCTCAATAAAAGTGCACTCAGGCGCCGCTAACGCCGGAGAAAGCTCCCCGTCGCCTATAAAGCTAATGTGGACGTATAAAGATTTAAATGACGGGTCGGGACGGGCCGCCGGCCACCGCCACTCACACTGCCGCAATACAGCGTTACGGCCTCCGACCTGCCTATTTGCTATGATTACTCATTATCTCCTACACACACTCCTAGCCGAATTTAAAACTTTACCTGCCTTTTACGCCCGACATAAAGACCCTCATTTGAGTTAAAGCGAAAATGAGCTTGTTGTTTTCGCAAACTGTAGAAGACTGTTCGGTCCTTTCGTGCAAATTGTACAGAAATGAAACATACCATTATATTAATAAAATTTCATGTCATTAATAACACAATAGACAAACATGTTAATTGCTTAAATATTACGACAAGCGCCTATTAAAAGTAGATTTTATGTCTCATTTTTACGTTCTATGTGAAATTCCAATGGTAATAAAACGGGAACAGTTTTCAATACTTGTCTCGTTAATATGTTAAGATTGCGAATAATGGCAGTCGTGTAGCGGGAGAGTAAACATTTCGACGCTATTAATCTGCGAATACTGTGCTATATCGAGGCGTCGGGGGCGGCACATTTATTTTATGTGCCGGCAATGTTACATACGCCATAAAAGTCGTTAGGACGGCGTAACGTCTCGCCATCGTCTTGCCCGCTTTAATTATACCTATAGGGTTCCGCGGCGCCGCGGTTCCGACTGTGGCACGTCATGCTAAAAGAAAGTGCCGCAATTTTCCCACATAAAGGGGTTTGCCACGTAACCGTGACGCCATGCGTAATGCACCCACATGCTCCGTCTTAAACACTATCTTCCATACGGAAGGTTAAAATCGTACTTAAAGAATGTTCTTCTAGCGTTTAAATGTTTGCTCATAATACAGTTTCAAATGCACCAGTTTGTCATATTCGACACTACGCACGGATTTAGGACACCGCAGAGTGTTCACGGCCTAATTTCTCGACTGCAAGGAACAAAACAACAATCCCTTGTAATAGTGGGGCCCTGCTGTGCGCCCCTCGTTCTCGCTAAGCTTCGACCGCCTCCACATTAACCTAACACGGCGCAATAACATTCTGACACTTCCTAATGTACCCGGCCGCGCAAATGCCTTATATTGCGCACTGTGTAACACCCAAGATTTATTATGACTCGGTATCAGTTATTTAAAAGAGCTACGAGAAAATTCGTGTTTTGCTATTATACGATTAGTGAGTAAATATAAGAACAATATTAAAACTTTACCGTTTTTGCTGTATACATACCAGAGAATACTTACCTACATATTATTTCTTTTAACAGTAAAGTTAGTTGGAAATTAGTTCAATGTCAACCCGCAAATGAAGGCGACGTGGAGCGAACAAACTTTTGTCTTCCGCAGTAAATCACATCGACTAATAACTCGGTTGTACAAAGAAAATTGATTTATGCGAACATTTACTAAGTTCTCGGATTTTAGTGAGTGGAATACGATGTAGCGTGGGAACGTCGACGTATGCATCGGAGACCGAGCCTGCTTCAACTAGAATTCATTTATTGCGCCCTAGTAATCTCTTTAATAAGGTTGCCATTTTGTGGACGTTGTTGTTTCCTATTACCATTATTTAATACGTATGAGGATTTTCTTTAAAAGTATATGTCTAAGCGAATTGTGGTTGTGACTATATACGGTATTAAGTAAGTGATACAATCTGAATAGTAATTTTGTTATTATTTGAATAATAACTATTTAATTTTTGTGCACATAACCATTTTCTACTATTCCATATAAAGTCCAATTAGTCTCTTGGAAATATATCCCTTTCACCACAAGTGGTAGAGTTCAAGTTGTACAAAAGTACATAGATAGTGCAGTCCTGTTATTTCGATTTAGAAGTCTGTATTACAGCACTTGGTCTCGAGTTGGAAGTTTTGCGGTCGGGACAAGCGACGTGCGAAGCGGCGCGTAGTACGGTGTTAAGGTGTACAAATTAGACGGGCGTGTGTCGGGCCGCTACCACCGCGGCACCTCTGGGGCCGGGTGCGGGGCGCAGATGGAAATTTATCACGCCCGCCGGAGCTGAGACTACAAGTTCGCGCATTAAACGACTCTGGGACATTAGCCGCTTGCAAGATGCCGCCCGAGATCATAATTAAGTGCCGCCCAATTTATCGGTCCGACCCGAGCCCGAAAACTCCCCTTAAACTTCCCTTATCGTACCTACTAAAAGCTCTTTATTTTGTAGTTAGCCCAACTCGTAGTTATCGCCTTTTATCTGCCACAGTACAGTTTAATAGAGACCTACCCGTGTTTTCAGGACATAAATAAAATAGGACGAATTTTAAACGGTGAAAATTTTAATATTTACTTGAATTACGCAATTTTGCGTTTAAATGTATTTATTCGTTGTAATAATTTATTCATGATAAATTGATGTTTGTTACCATAAGTAACATTTTACTCAATTTTGTTCTCTGAGTCTGTTCGAAATCGCCAATTAGGAAAACGAACGGTGAATCGCATTTGTCTCCCGGGAACGCAGCCGATGACAAAACTTTAGAATCTAGTTCATTGCGCGACAGTTCTCCTTTAAATCTGCGATACAAAAGCAAAAGAAATACCGTTGCGGCTACGTCCTAGAAACCTTTGTAGCGATGGCTTTATCATATGGAGAGAAGAGTGCAGGGTAGGTATAGCCGGTGTCTAGACTTTTAAGTCTTAAAATACGCGACTAATACGTTCTAGTTGAATAATGAGGCGAATGTGTCACTGAATCAAGTGAGCAAGTGAGTCAAAGTATGTGAGTCGAGGCGTGGAGCGTGAAACGGTCGCTCCGTCTAGTGCTGCTTAGACTAATTACTGCATCAGCACTACTAAACTGGTTAAGCGACCGCTCGGCCCCGCGGAGGATTTTCCTTCGCTCTCCTTGCAATGGTTATACGGGCAAATATATAAAGATAAATACGTTAAAATTCACAAGAGAAAAAGTGCCGTTAAATATATTGTAAAGGTAATGTACTATATTATATGTTATAAATGTTATGTGTCATAGATTTACGATTAAATTTTATTTTTTCTCCTTCCTTCTTCTAGTAGTAAACTAACTGAACTAACATGATTAACTATGTTATTCGGTTTAAAAACAGTCAAATATCTACTTATAAATATTATATAACTTCATGAGTATATATCTCCATACGTGGCTTACCCCTTTATATGTAGACCACCCTCGGAGTAAACCTTATCTAATACAAAAAGAATCATCAAAATCGATTTACAGTAGGCGAATATATCGTATAACATGCCAAAACGATATTTGAGATCCGGATTTTTTGTAGTCGGTCAAGCCCTTCCCAAGGAAACAGGCATACTATTGTTAGCACATGAACGCATTGAAAAATATTACGATAAAATTAGACTCGTACACTGATTTTAGGTGTTTCCATCACCGATCGTAATCAATCAAAATTGGCAGAGTGCATCGACAGTCGAGTGCCGAACTCACTGAATTCCATATTTAAAAATTTAAAGTAACGGTCGTCACTGCCAACGTTAGGCTACAGTATTTAAACGATGTTTTATTTCGATAAAACATTAAGACTTAACGTGTCTCAATAATTAATGAGATTTTGTAAACTTCTATAATACGCATACACAATTGTGAATTGGTGCAATATTCCAAAATATAATATAAAGAAGGTCAACACTAGTTTATTTATATGCTGAATATGCCTTAGGTATGAATTAGATATCTCCAAAGAATTTCATAGCCTTCTAAATTAACTTCTTATGAAACAGTCTTGTATCAAAAATATGTTAATGTGCGTTACGCTCTTTAATTTTCTTGGCGGATATTTTTGAATGTTTAAAAAAAAGTATATTTGCATTTGCCTTTTGCGTTGATTTCTTATTGCATAGATATTTATGGATGTGTAAGTCATGTCTGATTTCAATTTTTTCTATAATATTTTTAAAGTTCATACATTTTAGTTCTTTGCTCATTATAAATAATTTTAAGCAGGAATAATTAATGCGAAAGGTAAGGGTACTTCGTAATTCTAAATGTTAACATTTAAAAGGTAACTTATATCCCCTCAGTTGTTTGTAGGCACAAAGCCCGGGTAGGTAGCGAACTGGTGTATAGTTAAATCGGGCCCGAGAAGTCCGCTCGCGTCCAAACTTCAGTCACGTAGAAACGTTAATGTAACATGACTTTTCGTCAACTAATTACGCACCCACTGAGCTGTTTCGGTCACCTGTCCCGCAGAAATAGCAAACAGTGTCGTAACTTGGAGTGCGATGTGTGTGCCGTTCGTTGACCTAATGTTTTTAGCGAAGTTTTCTGGGAATATTCAAATTTGTATTTGTTGCACACGATTTTACAGTGAATATTGTTTTTGACGTTTGTCAACGTCGTTTGGTGCTTCCAAGAATTCTTCGATACAAATCATACTTTATCAATTAATATGTAGATCATTATAGAACTTTTTGTTTATATAAAAATTGTTAACATCTCTTCCTTCATATGGTAACTGGCTCTTAAATGCACATAAGTGACTGTTCATTGGTTCCAGATACTTATTTCAAATTGATAAGGCTTTCCATCGTTCTCCTCGTGGATAGAAACACATCTGAAATGGACTTCAATTAGGACTCTTCTATGTAGTGTTCGTTAAACATTCCCACCGACAGCAGACCTCTCCCACCGCCAGCAGAGCTCTTGACTAAGGAAAGTAGCCGGGTCAAAACCAGAGGTACATCCGAGTGTTCCTTAATGTAAAGCTTCTAGATCTCACACAAAAACAACAAGGGGCTTAAGTCATACAAGTCCTTGATTAAGTTATAAAATAGTTAGCATATTTAGGTTAGATTGAACCAAAAGTGAAGGGGCCTTAACTAGCATTTCGTGTGTTTTTTCAGTTGGCAACACGGTAACGGCAACAGCACGTTAGTAAAACAGGCAATTTACGCGAGCCTATAAGTAACAAGATTCATTAAGGCCGTTACAAAGTGGCGCGGGCGTTCTTAAAGCGAATGGCCCTAGAGCTTACACCGTTCATAATGGGCGTACGAGGCTCGGAGCCGGCCGAGGCGCCGCTCGCGATTTAATGAAACACCTGGAGAGGTCGCGCCAGCTTCCGTTGCATTAATCTCGCACTCGCACCGAGCCCCGCGGCTCACTTGCCCTCCCAGCTTTATTACCGTCTATGGTGCCCTGATACGAAAATTTCGTAAGCCTAAGAAAATAGTAGGCATATTATTTGATACCTTTCCATTTTTTGTCGAGTTCTACTGAAACACTTACACAGTTTTCCTTTTATTACTCTTACGAATTCTTTTATTAAAAAAACACTAAGAAGAAGAGAGTAAATACCATTTTAGGAATTAGTGTTTCTAAATGAGTATACGCAAGATGTATCTGGATTTTATACGTTTATACAGTACATAAAATATTGTTTGTGCCGGTAAATCAGCGTTAAAAGTGGGCAAGTAATATTAAACTAGGGGATAAACAACGGCTGACCGTCCGCCGGCGGCAACGGCAAAAGTGGCCGAGATAACTCCGCGCACGAATGCATATTTTAACGTTAAGCTACGGCACCGCGATGCAAACTTGTCGGGAACTTCAGCAGAGTGAATAATTCTTAGTTTAAGGCTCTTTCACGGCGAAGTGGCGTTCTTTTTACACGGGCTGACGGCTCTCTGGCGTGCAAATATTTACTTTGGGATAATTGTTGTATTCTGACGCCGTTCGTCTGCGCTACCGAACGGTTGCTCGGTTGCGGACCGAGGCGTGCTCGAAGTTACGTCAAAGGCACGTAACGTATGCCGCATGAAGGCGCGTGGCGCCGCCCAGAGGCCGAAATAAAAAAGTGGCGGTGAACGCGAGGCGTAAACACGCGCCCCTCTTGCGTGACGGCTCATTAGCCACTCCCCTGCGCCTCTATAAATCATTTTAAATTCAAATTGTACTTACATTCAGAATTGACTTTGCTTACCTAATTCCCATCCTAGCCACAAAATTTTGCAAATTAGATTTTACCTTTCCCTCGTTTTGCTTGTCGGAAAAAATTATTTGCGGCATCCGGGTTAGGATCTTGGCCTATGATCGCGTTACCTGCTTCTATTGCGCGATTCTGGTCCGGACCCTTTGAATAATCTGCTCCATGGAGGATATCTTTTGAGTACCTTTATTAAATTGACATTGCCTTTACAAAAGTTATATGTTTGTAGCCGAAAAATTACTGATGATTACTTATAGTTCAACTGTAAATTATTACAAATTTTCTAATACATGTGTACGAGTTGATGTCTAGTCGTCGCAAATGAATACTTGTTGTGGGTCCTTAAAACTTCAACGAGCGAACTTAAGAAGCTCAACACAGTGATGAAAAAGAGAGGGGAGTCCCTTAGACATCGCTAAGATCATACATACATATGTAGTTACAATAAGAACCACTACCACCATTCATCGACCTACTATCGCACACTTTATATGTGTGACCTATATGCCATTGGGGCACGGTCCAAAGAATCCCATTGGTACAATACAATGTGATAAATACTCGCATCACAGATTTGTCAAATAGGCAAAATGTTAAACTGAATTGGGCACGTGGCCACGCGTTCCGAATAGCCACATGCACACTCACACATCCATAGTATCCTACACGGCACCTACTCAGGTACAAGAGTTGGCACGTCTCGCCGGTCCGTATCTATTCCCGTCCGTGTTTGACATCATGAACATTTTTGGCACCCACTTTCGTGCGTACAAGTGTGCTTCGCTGTGCTCGCAGCGAGCTTGTCATTCATCTAATCGTTAGCTCATTGTTTTCCTCGAGTGTCGATTTGTCCCGACACGTGTTGTTTTGGCCAATAGTAAAATAGTCTACTGTGATGTAGCGAAGTGCGCGTACGTCCGGCCACGCTCCGTCCGAGGCACGACGCCAATCAATCAAATGAGATCGATCGGTCGATCAATGAGCTCTCGATCAATGAGCCCCACGTTACACGCATTCCCAACGATCTACTCGCAACTAACTAAACGTTCAACACAAACATACCTTTTTGCTTTTGATGTTGTGTACTATAATTTATGGAATTAATTAATTTATACTCGAAACTTATTGTGGTGTCGGCACTAACCCGCTTAATAGTTTAAGTGAAATAAGTCGTTAGGGAATAAAAGTGCGTAACAATTTATGGCGTTAACGTTAATTTACAGCGCATGGGTTTTTATACATATTAAAGGCAACTTTAAAGCTTTTAATAAAATTTATTTCTTATTTCGTGTTTTCATATAGGTCCCTGCTAGGAAAATGGCATTACTTGTCCAAAATTATACTTTTCAGACCTCACAATTAATCTCTAGACGGATGACTCTGACTTAATCCAAAAAACTAAACATGAAAGTTGTTTCCTGTTGATCAAATTCCACTGCCGACAAATCCGAAACTACGTTGACGGATGTACAAAGTAGACACTCGGGTACACGCGCGTGCCGCCGCGCGAGGTCCGCACTCTGCACCGTTCGTTATACCCGTTATGGCACCCAAGTGTACTCGCCCGCCTTACTCGACTTAACGAGACACGAACGCCTCTTTGATGTCATTTTTGTCGTGCCGAAATCACTAAAGCGATTTGTATCTACTTGCGAATAGTGTGACTATGAATAAGTGAAATGTTTACTAATGTCTTGGGTATATAAAAGATGTAGACCACACGATTCAGATTAAGAAGAGAAATTACGGTGTTATAGATAACTAACAAATGTAAGTTCTAACTGACGTCTAAATCATGCATTGTTGCACGCCTTATGGTCTAGTTTACCTGGATTAGTAAGGTATAAATATTAAAACTTAAATATTTGAACTCCCACAATATAATTTTCAGTTTCAGTGATACATTTATGCCACCGCCGTATATATCGAAGCGATCGTAAGAAACTGACACTCTCCTAACCCCTTGTATTGCAAGTGAGCATTGTTGTGCCATAAAAGACGTGGAAGGGAAGCTCGCTCGGTTTGCTCCACTATCGCAAAAATGTTATTAGTTTTGGGCGGTTATTGCCCACCCCGCGACCTCTCGGCCCTCTACCCTTCGACGGAACGAGCGGCGAATTTTCAAAGGTCGCCCTTCATAGCACCTATTGTAATCCTTAAAGTAATTTTGCCTAATTTTCATTATTAAGTTAACTTTGTAGATGGATACCACAATTTTGTCTAATAGCGGTAAACTCGATCGCAATTAATACAACGATTGAGTAATGAAATCGCGCCGTTTTTATCTCTTTATTTCTCGTAAATCACCAATCTATTGCCGGTAAAAATGTCGTATCATTCGGAGTAATGTACATTCGTGTCGGACGTGTATGTGAACAGATAGAGGTGATGGAATAGCAATTAATGCATCGTAATGTTCAGTGGGGTCAGCGCGGGCCATCCGTCTCAGGCGACGCGGCCATTTGTATCGTCCGGGGCGTCCGTCACGCTAATCGCTGCATGCACCTGCATGCCCTCGTCGAACCCCGCTCGCGACATGCTCCAAATTGTCCAAATCGGAAACAATAGCTTTTTCTATTCTGTTCCATATAACTACACTCCAAACGAGAATCTATCTACACACACTACTCTATTAGCAGAAACCTATAGTGTGTACTACTGTTTTGATAACAATCTATAAAGGTGCAATATCCAAATACATGTACTGGATGTATAAT
>DWOO01000063.1:0-11199 GCA_018251055.1 Ectomis asine | reverse complement strand
GATATATTTAGATACTTACAGCTCTTGAAGTTAGATAGATCTCTTTGACGTTTTATTGTAGCAGTGTCGAAGCCAAACAGTCAAACCGACATTTAATTTTAATATTTGTGGTAAAATAGAGTAATTTTACGATCCATTATATTTTGTTCTTTGGAATTTCCAACGTATCTGAGGTGTATTTAAATTTATTTGAACTGTACGAGCAGCAATGGCCATTTAACCAAGTGAGCTGCATTCTTATTTTCTATTTTATTACACAAAATAGTAAACTCCATCTATAGAAGCAATACGATTAAATAGGTACACAATGAAGATATTTAAAAGGCGAATTATTAGGAATATGCATGCACTTGTACGTTTAAGGTTGTTTTTAAATGTATGGTCATTCTACGCAAAAAAACTAGAACAATGGCTAATACTTTAATTGTATAAGCATAAGTGGATAGATGTATTCTTGACAAGTAGCGTGGAACCGAAGCTCAATAGTGCGGGCGAGCAATGACAAGAAATCAATCCCGATTACATGCTCACTACGTCAATGCTTCTTGTAATGCACATAATATGTATTCGTGTTTGTTCACACTTTTTCCAAACGCGCTTATTTAAAAATGAACACTATATCCTTGAGAGCTCTGTCTTACAGTATTAATGTCTAATCGCAGTTGTAAAATTACTCCTTCAACATAGCCCTTCTCAAAATAGATTATGAATTCTATTGCCTTGTTTCAGTTTAAAATTGGAATGCGAAAAGCTGGCTAGTGAAAAAATTGAAATACAAAGGCATTATGTTATGGTAAGTATTTAATAGTATCATTATCCTTTTAACAAAAATAAAAATACCCATGAGAAAATCTTTTCATTGAAACGATCACAAAAAAATAAACACGTCTCGCGCGGCGGCCGCCCGCATGTCAATTGTCAACCACTGACTAATTTCCGTTGGTTCAACCGTTCAAGTCAAGCACTTTATTTCACAAACCCTCCGTTATTTAGAGATAATAATCGTTGACATGAATTATGTGAATACGAGCACATTTATGTGACAAGTGCTCTGTTATGAACTGTATTATAACTTTTATATCACGAGAGCTAGTACTCGTATTCAAGATACTTACGTCAAGTTGATATTGCTATATTGGTTCTGATTAAATCTATACGATTCCCATTAGAAATTAATATACAATTTGATCAAAACGTTCATTGTTTATGATGCATGTGTAATGTAGTACTTCTGAATATGCCCTTGCGTTAGATAACAGACTTCTAAAACATAAGAGTAACGCGTACTAAAATACGGAAGGTTATAAAAACCTCAAGGTTATAATGTGACTCTTACTCCATTATAAACAATTCACCTTTACCTTATGTCAATAATTAATCTACCTATAAGTAGACACGTATAGCTATTTACTTCTTTTTTAATAGATATTCAATTGCTAACTTTCCAAGTAGGCACCACATATTTTATTATAGTACCTATGTATGTACACGACTACTTCTAATGCTATTGCTCATAATAACGACTCTTAAGGACAAATATTTAATGTCGAAAGTGTTGATTTATTGCCGTTTATTACACGCAAGTACCGCCATTGTATTATATTTATATACATACATTAGTAGTTAACGACGGACAGGTATAATAATTTTATCGCTGATACTATGTAATTAGTCACGAATGTTTTGTTTGTAATTGCCTCGAGGTATACATTATTCATTCGCGTATGAGACGTGTTTATTGTAATTTGTCATGAACACATGTTAAAGAGTCGACATCGGCCGTAATTGGCACAAATGAGAGGAGACATTTTTCAAAATTGAGAATAGATACTTGGCAGTCCCTAATCCCCGCCGCCCGGTCCGTTTAGATATGAATCACGATTAAGTGTTGCCAAATCGCTTGCAATTTATTTTAATACGCTCAAGAGAAAATTTTCGCGAGCATTTTTATGTGTCGGAAACACTTCTGGCGGGTTTCCAAACTGCGCTACTGCGGATGTTTAGTCACTCGCCTCCAATGATTTGAGGAAGTTAATCTGTGCCAAAAGCTTTCTATGTCACGCCGAACATTGTAGCGAATACCTAATGCCATCGATCTCGCTAAAACCATCTATTTATGTTTCAGTACTATGAAATGTCTTACGGCCTCAACGTGGAAATGCATAAACAGGTATGTACAAGATTGTTAACTCATGAATGTTATTGAAATAATTTTAAATGAGGTTTTGTTCTTGATACTCAAACAAAAGTACGTATTCAACCTAAATAACATAAAAGTGACGTGTTCAAAAATGTTTTCACATTCCGATGTCGTTTAAACTAAATTGATGCGACAAAACGTATTACGTAGAATTGTTATGTCAGATTTGGGTGTAGTGATTAGCGGGGTGAATGTTGGATATTAAAAAAAGTATTGTTGCGCGGCGTTTTCGGGGTAAACGTTGTTTGACAGGCCGCCCGGGGCGCGAGGGCGAGTTCGACACAATATGCCCTAACTACTCTTTGTAGAATAACCGGCTAAACAAGAGTTTCGAAAAGTTAAAAAACAACGCTTTTCACACTTTTTCCGAGCGTGTGAACGTTTTAATATAATTTTCGGTTGGGGATTAAGTATTTCTTTATTAACGTTTTTGTTATATCTAGCTCCCAGTTTAATCAAAATAAACTTTTATAATATTAAGTACATTGGAATCTTAATGATGATTTATGAAATCTGATATAAAGTTATTTCATTATTATATTTTAAGTCTTATTAATCTACTATCGACTACATTTGCTAAAGTAGGTAAAACAAACTGTTATTTTCGAGGGTGTAAGTTGGAAACATGAACATATTCTTATAAATCACCTTTTCCGCAGTTTTGCAATTGTTATGGCGTTATTTGTTTCTGTGAAATACGATGTGATCGAAATATTATTTGGGGAGCGAACGGAGCTCCCCCAAATATTCAACCGAAGCAGAGATAATGTATCGTTTGCTTAGAGACGCATTCAACTTACAGAATAAGGCGAGGGTTAGCGAAAAAGTTCACTATTTAGGTCACAAAATAATCTTATATAATAGCGAAGAAGGTATCTTCAATCTTAATTTCTATTAAGTACGACCAAAAACAACAGTCTAAAATAGCTCAAACATGCAAACGTGTATTAGCAAAAGTAAATTAATGCAAATTTTGTACTTTTATTCCACAGCATTTATATCTAAAATATAAACCACTGTTGTTGTTTTCGGACGTTGCCGCTCGAGTGAACGTTAATGCTTATTTATTTTAATACCGAATATTTGTACTCGACAGCCCTAACCGCAGACCAACAATAGCTATGGCAACGAATAGATATTACTTTTATGCGCCGAGGGTTCGTACGCCGTGGGGCGAACGGCAGGGGTTCCGTTCTAATCTGTTGATTTTACGCTCTCCAACCCCACTACTACGGTTGCCAAATAGAAACTTAATGTTGAGACAAATTTCGCCAAAGCGTTTAAATTTTTCTCCTCAATGAAACTGTAGGTACATTCACATGGTGAAATCGTAAGTGAGCATAATGGATCACATTAGGTATTTATTATTATTTCACTCACGAATTCTAAACGTATTTCATATTTGTTAATATGGTTTGTTCACATGCGTAACATGTTCACAAACAGTTTATTTTAGATACCTACTGCGGATAAATTTTAGAAATCCCACGCTTAGACAAAGGCATCTCATTGTGAGAAAATTTACAGAGCTTGACCCGTCACGCCGCTTCACGATAATTGGCATGATTAAGTTGCAAGATAAACTTATAATAAATATCTTCATAAAATCCGGATTATACATTTATAAAATCTGGACGTTCCATATAAATCTTGGCTACCTGGAAACCCCACATATTTGTTTTCCCTCTTTAGCAATAACCGTATTTTAACACGTCCTCAAAACGGAACCGAAATCAATTTACGTCACTCGAATGTCTTATAAGAAACACTCACTTCGTTTCACACATTCATTCCCACGTGGAGTGTTGTGCCAGCTGCTTAATTGACTTCAAATTATACCTAACGAGACATGCCAACCGTATCTTTTCGCTTTCTTTCATTTAACTCATTAAAATTACAGATAGTTATTTATTTTAAATAGAAAGAAGCCCATCACATTAATTACACAACATTTCTTTGAAACGTTACCGAGAATGAGTAAATTTGATGTTTGTTTACCCCACGAGGGATTTAATATTAGTAGTCTTTATAAACGTAGGATAATAAAATTATGAGTTTCTTTATAAAATTACACAATAGCGGGGCCGGAGTGAACTTTATTTGTTTAGGGTCTGGCAAACTAGCAACGAGGGTGATTTAGAAGGGTGGTATTGTTTGCGCTGCGGCGGACAGATGCCGACCGGCTCGATGCTTGAATGCGCTATTTAGCGTACACTGCTGCGCTTCATTGTAATGGATTATTACATTAGCACTTAACACGCTCAGTCGAGCGGCAACCAGAATCCCCTCTCTGTCGCACGGCTTTGTGGAATAACTCACAAGTACGACGAGTACAATAACGAGCAACATTTTTTGCTCGAAATTATACTAGTTTTTATGTTGCGTTGCGTGACAATCGCACGTTTAAAAGCAATTGTAAAACTGTTCACGTAAATTAATTTCAAAATAAGCGATCTTGAAAGGTCGCTACGTGTCGGTCGCATCTACATTGAGTTGGTAATGCAGACGTGTCCGTAAGGTTCACTTTGTGCCTCCGTGGAAGGCAGTCGTGACCGCAGCGCGGCGGTCGGCGTGACCGCGCCTAACGCGCGTTTTCCGCTCTTTCTGACGACGACTAATTGCTTAGATTTTCTTTTGTTAGTCGCGGGGCCAGAGCGGAGCGACCGTGCCGAATTACACCTACTTACGCCCTGAATTGATTGTTTCGTCTTTGTGTGGCTGCATCGACACGGAGACTTATTGTTCTCTGCCTCGAGCTATTATTCACGCCCGAGTTGACTTTCACGTTGTCGATTATTGCGATAGTTTCCGTATTTAGATTTACAATGTGACTAACTCAGAACTCGTTCCGTTATGTTCTTTTTAGTGCTAATAATAAATGAATGGTTTCTAATAAATAGTAATTTATTCACTTCAGATAATTATGAAAGTGCAATAATCTCATATTATATAATTACATCAAACATGGAATCTAATAGGTATACGGGGTTGATTGGCGATTCTAAAAAGTTAATATAGCGATGACAGCGCGTTGCATGAAAGTCAATAGTTGAAGAGCAATAAATTCATAACGGTGGAGTGATTTCATGAAGTGTCACGAGTGTCGAGAGACAATAGGGTTGTTGGGAACGCGAGTGGAGTACAACGCGGCTCGGCGGGATGTCGATAAAATACTTTGTCGTGTTTTACGAGCGTTGACACCCCTGCGGCGCTGCTCGCCTGCTACCCCAGTACATTCAAGCTCCCTGACACCCGCTTGTTATGAAATATCAATGACGTGGACACACACTGCGTTTTATGTGCGAACGCATTTTAAGTTCATTTTTTCTATACCATATGTTTTAGATAGGGATATGAAAATGGGTTTTTTTCTTATTTGGGAGCAGGTTCTAATATGTTAAAATATCTACCATTGAATAACCATAGATACTTCGGGGATTGAGACGATAGAGTTAACGCTAAATATTTTATTTGCTACGGTATCTAGTGATATTATTGCACTAGGTACTCTTATCATACATCATTAACTAAATAAATTTACACTATGTCACGGACAAAAAAGTTTTAGTAACCTAAAGATATTTTTATGTGAAACTGAATATACATATATAGATAGCTATATCAGTGAACTTGGGACGTAAATAAGTAACTTTAGCATATCAAATAATACCTAAATAAAATCCGTTTCTGAAAATATATGATATAATAAATAATTTCTCGTCTAAAGTGTGCTTAAACCTATTAGCAAAATATAAAACGGATGTTCCTATTACTCTTGATACATATTATTAATATGCGTTCGATACCTATTTGTTCAGTATAAAATTCGTAAAGTAAAATAAAGTACAGCACAAACGTTCCCACTTCTAAAAAGTGGGAAAACCGTTACACGAAAACATTAAATCAATTATCTAACTAAAAAGTATTTTCACCCTCAACCCGTGGCAAATTTATATTTTAGTATATCCGTGTAATGTAATGATGCGGGGGTTATAGCGATTCCACGACAGGCCAGTGATTCCGCCCCTGATCAAATTATTCATACGCGGGCGGAGGAGTGTTTACCCTTGCATTAGGGTCCGCTCTCGTTGATAAAAACATCGCACGTGCACGATCCGCTTAGCTACTATTTATAATGAAACAGGGGAGACATGCGATGTCTCTAATCCTGTTTGTTTCGTTTCGACCTCGCCTTCGAAATAAAAAATGCGAGCTCAAATGCTGGTGCGCAAACACGCTTTCTTACTGTAGGTAGACTCAAGTGGATACGAACTAATAATACAGTTTATGTCGTAATATAATTTCGATATTTAAATACCGGTCACCTCAGATCTCATTAGTACAGCCATTAATTATTTTCAGCCGATTAAATCATAATACTGATAGATCGGTTTTATCGTATTATTTTATTTATTCGCTGTAATTTGCTCGACTTAAAAGATTAGCACTTCTAGAGATAATTCAATAGGATATAATATTCCTGGTAGGTATTTTGAAATGTATGATAAACAAAAAAGTAGGCATGTATTGTCTGGAAATTAAATTTTATTTATAAACACAGCATAATGGAATAAGTTTATAAAAAAGGATAGTTATTGTCTAGATTTTAACACTTTATAAAAACAGGATAGTGTATGTTCAGTGCACCATGTCGGACGTGTGTAGGTGCTATCAAATTATAGCTGTTGACTGTTCACATCAACATGCAGGTAGTCGTTAAGGGCCCGCATAATGGGTGCGGTATCGCGTGTATCTACACGCGGATGCGTCGCGTCGTGAATCGCCCAAATGAACGTAACAACTCACAATGAACGCCGGTGCGTCGCCCCCTAAAAGCGAAATTATCTCTCCATCTAAGTGCGTCACGCGGCAGATGGCGCTTGCAATAAAACCACTAAACGCGATATCGCTCGCTGCCCCTTTGCCTTTATTATTTGATCGGGGAGCCAAATTAAAGGATTTGCTCGAACCCCTCGCTGCGACCCTCGCTCGACAACAATCACCTCTGTATTAAGTCTAATTGTGTTTTCAAATTCGGACCCTATAATGACGCCGGAGACTCGGTACATCCATGTGAAAAAATAGGGCGTAGTCGCTACACACCCCTCACGGTTCTATTAAATTCGCTGTACGGTGTATTTCTCTGTGAAATGAAAACAAAGTGGAACGTCCGTGATGCGATAGATTAGCGATATTGATTACAAATATGTAGGCAGCCCGAACGGTTTCATGAATAATGTACGACGTAGCTATTTAACACTCGAACCGCGCTATCACTGATATACATTAATCTCGCTATCTTGTTCTTGTGTAGTGATATATCACAGGATTTTGTTACAAGTACGTATTTCGATTGATGTCACGTTATCTATTGTCATACTCTACGTTGATATAGAGCTTATCGGAGCTATTATATGAAAATCCGGTGGGTATGTAAAAATGTAATTATCCGGCGAAACGTGTGATCGGCGGGCAGTGATACGGCGTGTCGGGGCGACGGGCACTAGGGGCGGGGATCCGGTAGAGCACGTTTAACGTTATTCTAGCATTTCTCGTTTATTTGCTTCCCCTCGGTGCTGCCGGCAGCGACAGCGCGAAACTAATTACGGCGAGTAGGGCTCCCGCTCCACGGGCCGCCTTAATTGCACTGATTGAGACACGGATATTGATTTCGAAACAGTTTGTGTTGATGCCGGTCGGCTCGCGGCGGACGGTGGTCGGGCGTGAAACAGCCTCATGAATAATGGACGCCTTGTTCGCTCCTTCGCTCTTCATTTAAAACAGACGATTTCTATTCGACTCGTAAGCTACACGCCTATGACTCACTCGTTTACCATTCGTTGCGATCCTCGGTAAAAATGCAGCCAGCGCGGCGTTAGAATTTTAAGAACCGGCATTAGCATTATTGCCTTGCATACTGAAATAAAATCGATGTTCGAGAGTAATGTTATGGTAATATTACTCGTATTTAGTGTCGTCGAAACTAGCTTACATGACATGAAAACGATATAACAGTTCTGCGGCATCGTACCCGACAGACTATTCAAATAGTAGAACAATTCAAACTAGAAAAGGGGTCGTGCAAATACGAGGGTGGCGGCCCTCCAACCTATTGACGAATGAATCCTTCACAATGTAACAGTTGCTTTAAATTTACAATACAATTAATTACATGTGTGCCTAGTCAACATGTGGAATTATAATGTGTGTGTGTGTGTGTAGGAAAATACTTTTTAAACATATTTTTAATGGAGTGATAAAGTAAATGGTTACGTCTTGTAGCTTTTTTTGTTTAAATACTAATTGAAAGTTTTTGTGATAAATATAGAAACACTAAACGGCTATACCATGTGATGTGCTAAGTGAGGTTCTTTAGAGCAATTATTATGTTACCGAAACGGTTGATATGGATATCAAATTTGTGAATTCATTAGAAGGGTCTGTCTATCTTTAGTCATACTTATAAATCAAATCAAAATGGAATGTGTCGTGTAAACATGTGACAGTAATCGCGTGTGGCGCCACATGTTGCTCCATCGACCACCATCGGTGTCGCGCATAAAACTAACTACTAGGCACGCAACTCGTTAACGTGATAAACCTAGCAATACTGAACCATAATTATGCGTTTATGTACTGTGGAAAAACCACTTGAGTTCCGTCATCTGTTTACAAATAACTTGGTATTTTAGTATGCAATAGGGACCAGTATGTATATTAGAACTTGGAACGAAATAAAATGAGATTCAATTGATATCCAATTTTAATTTTTAATCAACATATAAATTCAAATATTTGCTAATGTATTTAAATATTCATATATGTTAATGTCACAAAAATACTTATTAAAATAACAATTTAACTCAGTATATTGTAAGCAATATTTAGATTAAAATTGCAAAAAGAAAATATAACGTTTGCAATTCCAACCCTCCAACGCAGCTGGTTAAATAGCGAGCGAAGAATAAGTCGGGAACGGTTCAGCGCGCGGCTAACCGCAGGTTGCGGTCGCGGCGCCGCCGACCGCAACCTGCGCTACTACACTGCGTTTAAAATACGTACCTGCGAATTTTATTCAATACGATATACGGTTTTATTTAATTTGTTTTGTTTTTGCGTAAAGGATGTGTACACTACGTATGCTAGTGTCATTTTAATCTATCCTAATACCTACATTATAAAGCATTCATTTTGATATGTTACGTAAAGTCAAACCAGTCAGATTTTAAGCAATATTTTTGAGTAGTATTTTCTTTATTGTGTAAATAAATATATAGTTGAGTAATAAAAACGTAGGCCATAAGTCATTAAATTAATTATGGTAGCCAATCTGCGAATGACGGGGAGCCATTGAGATAAACAGAAATCTAGAGAAAAACACCGATATTATTATTGTATGTCCACTTTTGATACAACCTCCGAATACCGAAAATAGCTACACGCTGTATTGTTTACTAATACTGTTATTTTAGTCCCTGACATTTTGGTTTCCCAAACAAATATTCAGTAAACTTTGTAAACAATGGGTGGATTTGGATTTGATATTTTTTGGATTTTATAGTTATTTTATTAGCTTTACAGACGCATAAATTCATAGGATTATATCGTAGTGTATATCAATCTCTTATACGTACACTTATAGTACAATATTAGTTATTTCGATGTTATTAATAATTCCGAAAGCGTATAATTTATACAAAATCAAAATATGTTAATCGAGCGTATTAGCGTTAATGATATTTATAGTTAATTAATTAAGTGAATAGATAAACTTAATTTCGTTACCATAATTATGAGTGTATCGCTCTGCTACGTTTTAATTCATTAATCGAACCTCATTCCACTTTGATTTGGTAAATACATTACGGAATTCGAAATTTATACAAATGATATATTTATTGAAAATTGCAACAGATTAAATAAATATGTGGATTCGAAACTTTATTTGATTTGAATTATCGAATACCTCTAATAACTGTTTAGTTCAGATAATTTTTGAATTAATTTATAGGTAGTAGATAGCTAATATTATTTTCTAAATTAATTGATAGTTTGAATGCAGTCATTGTTTTGCTTTGAGAGGCAAACTGGCTCAGCAAACACACTGTGTAAATTCTTATTGTGTAGACTCACGCTGTGCAAACTGACCCCCGGCTATACGTAGTAACACCCGAACATTACCAGCTTTGTTGCGCTAGACAAAATATCTGATAATATTTTCTTCTACGTTTTAAGACTTATGTACATGTAACAATTATTCCACACGGCGTAGACATCTCTATTTTGATATTTCGCTTCCTTCCCTAAACTAGCTTATGTAACTCGTTGATAATTAAGATACTTACTGGTGAACGACTTAGTAGTACTTTATGAGTTTATCCGTTGCAAACAAACAAAAATCAAATCTTTCCTATTTAAAAATCAGTGTAAATCTTTAAATTAGTGCCTCTTCCGTATAAATATATAAAGATAGGTATGTAATATTGTCTTGATTTATAGAAGGACTCACTTTCCTGGCAATTAACCAATTACATAATAAATAGCCATTGTTTAACCACCCATCCCGTTCAAAGTCACTGACCAAATCAAATAATACGTTACTCAGGCTCGGAGCGCGCACAATAAGCATTGAGAGACAAACAGGCTGTGCAAATAACACTGTGCAAATTCACATAGGTATGTACACTCGCTGTGAAAACTAAAACCAGCCACGGAATATCTGCAAAGGTAGAAGGTAGTATAGATTTAAGACATTCATGATATTGCAGTGTTTATTGTATATATAGCATTTAATACACATAATTTTCTTTACATGATGGCAGTGAGAGAGACAGAAACCGACAGTTCAAACATATTTATAGCTTTTTCCTCCATATTTTGAACCTGGGAATGTTATTATACGAGCACAAATAGTATATAACATTTTAATGATATTAGGTAATAAGTTTTTTTATATTGATGAAGTAGCAAACGAGCATGCAGCCCACCTGATGGTAAGT
>DWOO01000062.1:0-11208 GCA_018251055.1 Ectomis asine | reverse complement strand
AAAACCAATTATTCCATGTTGGTTCAATCCTCATTTGAAATTAATTTTTTGTTGAATATGACAGATGCATTACACATTGTAACCAACAAAGCAGCAGAAGCAAGCGCCGCTGCTTTTAGGTGTAGTGACGATGCACTAGCTTGGGACGTGCGAAGAAGGGATCGACCATCTTTGAAAGCATATTTGCCGGCAGGTGGTGGTGACGCTGTCGGGGTGTCCGCGCGACTCCCCGCTGTCGCCGGTGTCGGCCGCGTCGTGCTCCAGTTAGGAGCGGGGGGGGGGCGCGACCCCCCACACTCAGTCCCACTCGCGCCCCTCCTCCAAGAGCACGCGGAGGTAAACCCCGCGAAGCACCTTTTATATCCTCACACCTAACCTAGATTAGTTCTAACTCTTATCTTTGAGCGACAATATGTACATAAGATTAATATTTTGTAATACCCTCCATGGCACTTCGGATGAATTCATGTCTGCGGATGTAAATGTTTGTGGGTCGATGCGGCTCCGGGCTGGGACGTTGGATGGACTTGTTTGTTGCTGTCCGTTCGCTGTTCTTTCCAGACCGGATTACGCTGCATAGATTAACCATTGTTTGATTCTGTTACTACACTAGATGTAATTTTTTTTGTTAATGTTAACCACGATTTTTGTCAGCGCAAAGTGCTACTCGACTGTGGGGTAATTAAATGTAATATAATATTTATAGGAATTGACAAAAGAAATCAGCTTTAAATAATGTTCATCACTAGAGACATGTGTGAAGTGCCATGCGGGAACTAAAGAAACCCTATTGATGTTATGTTCAGTCAAATTTAACTGAACCCGTTAAATTTGTACATAAGGATGTGCAACAATTTTAAAGTATACATAATGAGTAATTGTTGTTTTGTTATAGCAACTTGTCGATATGTACATAGATCACGCGTGAACGTTGTGACTACTTGTGACCATCCGCTTCGTAGTACAAATACGGTGCGCTCGTTGAAGGATGATGTGGCACCTACTTTTACCAAAACTACTTGTAACGTTAAGGGGAGTTCGGATTCGAGCGGATTCATTTCTACAGTACGACTATTTTCACTATTGCACTCGTTCAGATTTTTCGAAGCTCACCGGAGACACTATATTTTTTAACACGACACGACGTTAGACGTTTTTATAAAGTCGAACACTCATTTTATTACACCAAGTTTGTACGTAATCGCACCGGTCGACGGTCAGTTCGCGTAAGTTTTAAGAGCCGAGTATAGGTTAATAGTTAAGTACTTTGTACGTCTACGATAGCTCCCTTCTCTCTCCGTGTTAGGTTAGATTTTAATAACGGTTAGTATGTGAAACATGTCCATAGCTTTAAACGCGTCACACCCGTTGTATCAACGGGTCCCTCGCGGGGCGACGACGAGCTAACATTCGGTACCACTAGTAAGTAGTATATCATTACTGTTAAGGTGATGTAAGTGCCTCGGGTGTAGGGGGTGGTCGTGTATCAGTTGCGCGGCGCGGGCGCCCGCTTGCTCACCGCTCCTCGTTCTGTCCGCGGTCTTGTCTCGGTTTACTTCTCTCCGTCGTTGGAGATCCGACGACGTTCTCGTATCTCGTATTTCCTCTTTGCGATGTGCTACGTTACGTGAGGGTGAATTCGTTTCGCGATGTATGTTCGGGGAGTATAATTGTATAGTCGTGTCTTCCTATGTAAGTTCCATCACATAAAACAAATTAGTATAAATTTGGGAATAATGTACTCGGTATATGTGATCGGTATTAGGGTATGCATACATCACCTTTATATCCGGCCACATTTGTATCGCTTAGATAATATAATGAAAATATATCGATAGTGGGCTTGAATGATGAATCCTTTGGCGACTTAGGATTAACGATAGAGATAATATAGATTAAACGGCATAACTGGTAGAGAGTGTCATTTTATATGAATTGAGATGTAGTGAGACTAATTTATAATACGGGAGGACCTTTCTACAGGTATGTACTATTGTATCACGACGGTTATATTTGTATCGGAGTGATGTGCCGGCGCGTGTTCACAGTTTACAATTGAGACGATTCGGTTGCCCCATTGAGATTTTTACTGCACAATTACACACGAGAATTAAGAATTAAATATATATAATAAATAAATAGTAGAACGGGTGTTCGTTTAGTTAGTGTTGGCGGTGACTGGGAGGGTCAAAGCCGAATTTATTGAATTTGTCGCAGAAGTGCTGGTTTGAATTTCGCGTTTCGTGACCCACATTAATTCAAATTGCAAACGTCCAGTGTAGAGGGCAAACAAGCCGAATGACCTCTTTTATCGGTTGCCTCATAAAATTGGTCCACATTGCATAATCAATCTCGAGTGGCTTTGATAAGGTCCTACGATATCTTTTATTGCATATCTAGTTATTAAATGATCTGGAGTTCCTTTGACACCAATATCTAACTGATAAATCAAGTTTAAGAAATCGATTTAATTTAAAATGTGCGTCCCTTCGGTAATCAACAAGTTATTAACAAATATATGAATGCAATCGATACTAAACTGTAATTGAACTAGTCTGGTTTATTCAGTCAAAGTAAATATGACGCTTCTCCAATTGACTGCTAGCAGAAGGTCAAAATATCTGCATTTTAATACATATTTTATTGCTCACTCTGAGTCTCGTGTGTTCGGGTTTCGGGAACGTTGAAATTAACTTTTCTGATGAGCTTAACTTAAAATTTTTAAATATAGCTTAGAATCGGATAGTAAATGCATGAAAATGCAGAAAATTGTATTATAAAGAAGTTTGATATTTTTAATAACATTCTAGTTGTGATTATAAAATGGAATAAAAAATATTTGTTTTACTGTTTACACCGGAAATGTAAAATTATTAGTTATTGATAAAATTATTAAGAAATTCATCCAATCGACGTCCTACAGTGTGGGTCATGAGAAGCGAAAGGTAGACTAGTGTTGGGGGATGACACGCACAATGAGCGTTGTTTTGTACTCAGTAGATGTCACAGACATGAACAGTTCGTCTCATGGACGACTAGACTTACTTCACTTAGGAAGCTTCTTGTACGTTCATACTCGGCCTTTTGATATATATAGTCACTTTATAATATACGATTTTGAGTTGTTTAACACGCATTATCACGTATAGAAACACGTTTATCGTTGTAATTACGGGCCAGACGCTATACATTTGAATTTATAATTATACACGTCTATGTATTATTACATTATGCCTATTGCTTGGATCTTTTTTCACTAGTTTTGCACAATTTCCTTTTTGGGTACTTTACTCTTTCGGATAGAATTTGGGGAGTCGTTCGAGGGATGGTTATTAAGTGCTTTTTAACGATATTGATTAGGGTTTTGTAAATATTTTTATTTTGCATTAATATAGTATGTACATTTACCCGTGTACATATAGCGGTTCGTATGTAAAAATTGTTCAAGTGCTATTTGTGTATGGGTGTTAGGTATGCCACTGCCATTGAGAATATGCCTCTACGGAATATTAGATTTAATACAATATTGTTTGGCACATTATTGTCAATTGATGGGGTTTGTATTTAAAATCGGTACCTTATAAATAATAAGCATGAAATAATATATATTACAATAGTATGAGTTCGAAGCGACTGGTTCGCGTAATGTAAGCCTTCCTTGCGTTCGAGTTGTGTCCGGGGCGTGCAGTTGATCCGATTGAGTTAGGTTTAGTCCCGCTCCAGGCTGTTTGATAACAACGAATGAGTTAGAGTTATACCTTTAAGTGATTCTCCATTCCAACTCGTGCTACTAGTTATTGTACCACTTAAGCTGTTCTTTTATTATTATGTATGTTTAAGTTAAAAATCTGTTTTTGTAATGTTAGGAACAAAATGAGACTTGTCCCTGCATAGGTAAGGGCTTTATTCCTTAAATATATTTAATAAATTAATTAACGAAACGACTGTACGAGTACATTCCAATAAAAGAATATTAACACTATTTTTACAATTACCAGTTATAAAATATGTCCAATATATGGACAACGTGCCAAAATGTCATCCTTTCTTGCAGGACCTCTTGACAGATCTTGTGTTCGTGTGAATTTATAAACGTTACAATTTAGTTGGCATGAACGACCAAAAATAGATTTTTAACTGATTATTAAAAATCCATGGACACAAATAGCAAACATTGTAACAAAATAAAAAACATGTTGTTTTGGATTATCCTTCGTATATTGCATTGAGTGTATTCACAATTTAAAGTATATAATTATTATTACAATAACAAATTCACTAATAAGAGCACGAATTTTTAACGTAATTGTTTATCGGTATAGGTAATTAATTTGTTATTGATATTGCACATAGGAAAATGAGGTTGTAATCTGAATTATGAAATAACAAGTCGGAGACAAATAATTTGTGTGTATATTGTTTAACATCAATATTTATTAACGATATCAATATTATTATGGTTGTACAGTTGATTGATTCACCGTTTTCTTATAGAATCCTCGTCAGTTGTATATTGTTGATTTTACGCTCACTCAGTGACATCGGGATGTCACGATAAAATTTAATTGTATCATATAACTTGTACAATATAAATATTATAGATCCACAATTATGAAAGAGATTAAATATTTGCAAAAGTTAATATTGTAAGAGTTTTATTTACTTAACGCATCCTAATGTTCAGTCGAGTATAAAGATTTATGGTAAGCTTACTCTAAGTTGCTTAAGTGTATTAGATCTACGTGATTTGGTATTAATTATGTTTAAGTGTTCCTCCGCTCCGTTAATCCTCCGCCTTGTGGGGGCCGGGGCCTTTATCTGCAAGGAAAGTTCACAATAAACACATGTCTACTATTTGTACTGTTGGATTCAGTTTCGCTTGATTGAATCATTCGGAAAACTGGAAAAAGCGACAATAAAGATAGATTCATTATATCACAAGAACATATATTCTTAGAATTTTAGATAAATTCCATTACATGAATGTGAGATAATTTTAAATTTGAATAAAAATAAAATCGGCCACAAAATATATACGGGGCTACAATATCAGCTTTATAGTTAAATAAAAATAAAAATAACAAGGCCGCCAAAAGTCGTAACCCTTGAGAAAATAAAGGGAGTGAACCTACCATAAGTGACTGTGTAAAAAAATAAAATAATATCTCTGATTTATTGCTTACAAATAACAATTAGATTTTTTTTTTACCTTCAATTTTTTCCTGTACTTCATGCAGGCTAGACTTGGCTTTCTCCAGAGCTTCGCCAAGCCCAACTTTAATTTGCGCGAATTCTTGTGTGACCAGTGACAACCTTCCCAGTAAGTAATTCAAATTGTCGTCCACTTCTAGCATGCGTGCCGTTATTAAGCCCACCTGGGAAAACAATGTGTGTTATAACATCATTCTTATTACAAAGAAATAGTGTTCAATCTATAATACTTACTTTCCCCTTCATGCTATCCATGGCAGAAGTACTGTCATTAACGTATTGCACCATTCGTTCCTGTAGATACATATCAAGTTAGTAACACATTATAATTAGTTATTCAAATTTGTATGTAAAGTTCGTGACCTCCGCCTAACACGTACCAATGCCCGGTTTAATTCTTAGCATTTGAGTGTCCTTCAACAGTTTATTACACCAAACATCTATATCTATTAGGTAAACGCTGATAACGCATTAATAGATGTGGTTTAATAAGATGTCGTAATGTAGTAATTAATTTACTTTTTATTTCGGCTTAGTCCTTAGGAGTCAGTCAAAAAGTCAGCGCATCTATGACCGACTTCAAGTAAATGTATTTAGAATATGATGTAATTTCCGATATGTATCAGAAGCACTACATTTACATTAAATGTATTGCATGGTCATTTATTTCCCTTGGAAATTGAACAATTATTTGTGATTGTAAATTATCACTAAAATAAAATAGGTACATTTTTGCCAAAATGTACCAACACAAGCTACCAAAAGTGAATGACACAAAATCGATCAGAATGTGTTACTTACCGTACCTTTGAACCCAGACTAAAGCAGAGCTACACTGCAGCTTTATAGCAGGAATTGGCATTGTGATGGCACCACTAAACACTTACCATACCAACAAACCTGACACTTACCATTCTATATGTAAATATTTTTCTATGTGATTTGGTAAATTTTGTCATGATTGGGTTTAATTATCCGGTGCGCAGTTGTGTCAGAAAATAGGGACATATTATACGAACTATTTTTAGGAATATGCATTGATCATAACATATTTACGAGACTGGTGATGATGTATTTGCAGATTTTAGTTTACAACTGCGAGTACTTGGTTTCTAAGGACCACCCTTAAAAGTCGCTTGCGAACTCTCGACACAGTTGTAACGTCACAACTCCTGATATATTAGTATTTATGGTCACAACCGTGTAGTTTTATCAAATACTTCTTAAAAATACTTGTGTCTTAATGCTTTACTCACATTAAGTTTGTCAAGAGATCCCTTGCTGGCCGTGAGCTGCTGGTACATGATGCCGATCTGGCGCCACACCTGCGCCATCTCTGTCTCTATCTTGCCACTAACGTTTTGCACCACGTACGTCTGGTTTGCTGCTATGGTCGATGCGATGCTGTCGAATCTGTATAACAATATTTTGATACATAAAATAAAACTATAAAAATTAAAGGCAGATAAATATGCCAGATCTTGTTATACCATAGCTAAAATTAATTTAATGAGTTACATTTCTTCATTTATTGTATTAGATGAATGAAAACAGGCATTCACTGTAACATTTGTACGGCAACAGGAATGGCATCTTTTGATAGAGAAATTTAAGAGGGCGAGCATTGTTGCTGCAACAGGTAGTCTTGGGCACAAACAAAAAGTTACACGATCTGGAGTAAACGGTAATAGAGTGTTACGAACCCATTTATAAGAAACATGGTATATACTGGCAAATGAATGAAATTAATCATATTGGACACAAAAGCAAGTCACAAAAACTGATAAAAACAAAATAAAAATCAACATGACCATAAAGATAAAAAATATGATATAAGCTATTTGCACATTGACAAATATTTTACTAAGTGAAAGTTAATGTTCATGTATGCCAAATGAAAAGCTATGGACCTGGCGCTCATAGTCTTGTTCAAGGTCATGCCCTGGTTCATGATAAGTTGACCGACTTCCACCAGTATTTGATGCACTCCGTACTCCACGAGCTTCTTTGTGGAGATCACGGTGTCTGCCGTTTGAAGCATGATATGCTCGTTCTTGGAAACCACTTCAATCTGTGGAGTAGATATTGATTTTGTGCTGAAGTGGTTGACACACTTTGAATATGTTATTTTTTGCTGGCGGCCGAAAACAAAAGTCTACAAGACTGTAACAAGACGTTTAAATTGTAGTTAAATTGTGTAAATATTTCAAGTACCTATAACAATATACCAAGTATCAATATAAGTATTAAAGAATTACTTTTAAACTGTTAACAAAATCTCACACATACTTAAAACAAGTAAAACATTATCATCTTATTATTTTCAGTTTAGTTAGAATATTACACTGTTTTATGGCCTGAGCCCAAAAGAAACATTAATGAGTGAATTGTAACTTTTACATATTGATATTGAATTACGAGGGTACCTGAGCACGTAATGTGTCGTAATTACGCAACATGTCGCCGTAAGCTCGCTCACTCATGGTGTTGCCCTGTGTGAGGCTCTGCTGGATATCCTCGTTTGTTGCCAGTAAGCGGTCGTTCATTTCCCGTAATTTAGTTGTGATCTTGAGTACAGCTATAAACCATACAAGGTTAACTTTAACTGAAATTTCTAAACATAATATAAACTTACTTTAACTGCCTGAAGATGTGAGACTCAAAAAAACTCAATTCACGGATTAAGAGGTAGTATCTTGGTTGGATTAATATGAGATAAAAGTATATACAGATCGGGTAGCTACCCTTTATGTGCTTACACTTTTCGCTTGTATCACTGAGATTCTTTTGCACGTCGTTAAAGCTCTCAATGGTGTGGTTGGTGGCGCGGTGCAGATCAGCTAGCCGCGGCAGATCTTTCCACATACTCTCTGCGTCAGATAGCAGCTTTTGGATCTTCTTTATATCTGTCTCTTGACGTTCCATTACTACACAGAACAGGATAAACAAAGGTATCAATTACAAAGAAAATTTATAAATAAACGTGCCTTCATAACCAGTTTAGGTTTAATTAGATTGGTGTTGATTTCTAATGAGATCTGTTTGGTCGTTCTACGTCTGTAAAGATAACGACCTAGAACTACTTGGTATCTTTATGTAATCAGGAATAAATTCTATTTAACATAATTATTACGGCACCATTAACATGATGTATTGAATAAAAGTGCATTTTTTATTTTATTTTATGTATAAGTGTTTCTTTTAAATTATAAAAAAATTGTAACAATATAGTTGGAATAAAATAATTTTGTATAATAACTTCATAGACTCCTTGATACTTCATCATATGAGGTTCTCGACTAGACACTACGCCTAGTTAAACGGGGCAATGACCGCCCTCCACCCAGGTGAACTGAAGACTTGAAGAAGACAGTACGAAACCGATGGATTTGCGGTTTTGACTAGCGCCAATTAAACAAAACCAACATCTAGCAGTGGTTATCAAAGGGCGGATGGATGGATATAAACATAAATACGTCGGTAATGTATATGGATATAAACATAAACATATAAGTTTTGGCATCTACCTTCAGACATTTTGCTGTGCCAGGCTTCATCGGCGAGAGACACTTCACTGAGCGGTACGAACTCTGTCTGTACTTTCGTAGCGTTGCCATACTCGTTCAGCTTCAGCTCGTACTTGTTAAGTAACTTTTCCGCCTCCGAAATGTGTCTTTCTAATGGATTTACGTCTGAAGACACTTCGAGGCACATAGCACGAAGTGCATCCTATAATTATAGTATAAATAAATAAAATTGTATTACGCAAACACCCAGACTCAAAAACAAAAATCTAAAGTCACCGTTTTAATTTCTGTCTGGCCGGGAATCGAACTCGGAACCTCTGCGCGTCAGTCCCGTGCAGAGACTGCTAAGCCACGCGGGGATAATAAAAAATAAAGTCCGTAAATTATAGACAAATAAGAATTATACATATTATTTACATTTTACCTTAATGTACGCTCTATACCTAATATTAACTGACAATTACTGTCAATACTGAATACAGACGCCTTAGGTAAAGGTAGATGAATTGAAGTAGATAATGTTATGGGCTCATTGCCCGTTTATTTATTTTTTGTTTTGATTTAATCTAAGGTTGACAAGGTTGTCGAGAAGTTACGCTGCATTTGCGTCAATTACAACAATAATTAAATTAGTAAATGTATTTGTAAACACGTACCTTATTCAAACTGTTTTTAAGGTCCTCTATTTCTCTCTTAACTGCATCTAGCTTAGCATCAGTGGCATCGAGTCTCTTACTCAGAGTTTCATCTTCTTCAGTTAAATTTGTCTCCAGAGCTGAGGTTTCTTTGGTAGGTTTTATATTTTTCGTAACTAATGCTGTCAGTGACTGGAGTGATGTTTGAATATCACTTAATGTTTCATATGTTTTCTTCAATGATGTTTTCTCGTTTTCCTCTTTCTGGGTCAGAAATAATAGCATATTAAGTAATTTAGGTGTAATTCATGTAATCTTAAATAAAATTATCATTGAATCCCGTCATGTCTATTTTGAGATCTTGAACTGCCCAGATGATGCCCAGATGGCTATAGTTTCTGATCAATATATTTTATTCCTAATTACAAACAGCTTTAGAAACTATAGTAGCTTTAACATAATTGAAATATCGTATACATATGCCTAGACAATTTACATTTAAGATATCTAGTATTGTAGTGACAATTCTTATCTCAAATACATTTACACATAAAAATATTTACTTTTTGTTGTTGTGGCCCTATGACTCGAGTACAACATATCCAGTGATTACAATTTTTTATGTGTTGTGACGATTAAATTCACGGAAAGCGCTAAATCAGTCCACAGCAACGCCATCGGGACTAACTGGAAATGCGGTTACGCATTACAATGCGATATAACCACAGAACTATTATTGAACAGAAACGGTCTGTAGATATTGTATATAATTAAAAACTTGGAAAATATGTTATAATTTAAGTTTTAAAATTGCTATAACTTGTTTGCAATATGATAGGTCGTGGTAACATAAACATACGCTACACTAGTCTATTCATATTAAATCTGAGGCTTAGCGGTAACTTCAGGTGAAAAACTGGTTTCTAGATGTGGATGGGCAGCGGTGAAGTTAAATACTTCAGGTAGATTATATAGTACCTGCTAATTTAACCTACCCCTGTACACAATACTAGGTAACTTTAGTTATAGATATTACATTAATATTAATTTATAGCCAAAAAATTTAATGTTCAATACTATATCTATTTTCTTTAACCTTAGCTATGTTACTGATAAGATAAAACTGCTTGGTTTCTTCTAATAAATTAAATTATTTTGTTAATAACGCTTTCTACAGTCATAACCCCAACACCAGGATTTCTCGTGTCGTGGATACCATGGACACATACGAAGACAATCACACAAACACCCAGACCCAGAAACGGAAATTCAAAACTCCTCTTTCAATTTCCTCTCTGGCCAGAAATCGAACCTGGGTCCCTCTGCGTGTCAGTGCGGTGCAATGACCGTAGCGCCATGTAGGTCGTCAATTAATGACACGTGTAAATAACACACCTGACTGTCGTGGACGGTGGTCACTACCAGCGTGCCAGGCTTGATCGCCTTCATGTGCATCATCAGACCAAATTCCAGATCGCCATAACCTGAAAATATATACATACACATGAAACTTATTTATTCTCCAAAAGAAATTACATTTCACTGAAGATGAATTTAAAATTGTATGGCATAGTACAATATCATATTATATTCATTCATTAATTACTAAACACAATTGTCCCACTGCTGGGCACGGATCTCAGAACGAGGAAGAATTAAACCACAGTCCACCGTGCTGGCCAAGTGCGAATTGGTCAACTTCACACACCTTTAAGTTTTTCTTTAATATTTCAAAGGTGTGCAGGTTTCCTCACGATGTTTGGCCTTCACCAAAAAGCTGTGAAAAATCAGAGGTCTGAGATTTGAACCCGGACCTCCCGGAGATTTTCATTTTC
>DWOO01000061.1:0-11251 GCA_018251055.1 Ectomis asine | reverse complement strand
AGATAGAATCTATTAAATTATACTGTACAGACAGATGTGCAGATGTATTCTCAAGGATAATCCATGTGTCAATCATACATTTTTACAAAATTCCTTAAAATCTATAAATATCTTTTGAAATAAGGACAAAATCTTATATTTTCAATTTAAGTTATTATTTTAAAGTGTTTATCAAGTTAACATTGAAATACGAATAAGCCGAAAATGCAAATTCCTATTCCCTTATCATTGTTATTCGCATAACAAACACATATTCAAATACACAGTAAAATACAGCTCGAAACGTCCTCACTGGTTACATTTGCAACACAGACGACTCCATTTGTTCTCACGACTAAATAACTTGCTTCTGTCAACTACACGCTTAGAGAAAATCAGCCTTAAGATATCTGCGAAGATAATTGAGGAAGGGAGAAAGGCTCGAGTTATCCGAGTAGGGGTAGGACACGACGGTTCATTAGCTCAACCGTATTATCTCTTGCCTTAATGATTTCACGCTTGCCTTTAACATCGCTCATTTCGACAACTTTGATGCCTACCGAGGGCACCCTGTAATCATAACGTGAATTACGATTAAACTTTCGGTTTTATCTTTCCTCCTTGTTGATTAACTAAGCAGAAGTTTCGTTCGAGTGTTATGTATTTAATCGATATGTACCATCTAATCTTTGAAAATTAGTAAACTTTGATTACACGCTCCACGTCTGCATTCGATTACGACGGCTCCCGCGTAATTAATAATATTCTGGTAATTATGACTTGATTAATACGCGACCTATTTTAACAGAAAGTGTCAGCAATAAATAAGGATTACATTTTGTATAAATTTGTTATAGAAATGGCAAGTTTTGATAGACTTCACACGTTACTTCGACTATTCTTTTGACGATACAAACGTCTGTATAATTTCCTTTAGGTGGCGGTCTACCTGTAGGTTTATTTTAATAAAATACTATGTATTTAAACCTTCCATAGTATAACACATTTTAAACCGATTAATTTAGTAGGATAATGTTCTACACAAGAATTACTTATTTAACTTAAATGAAGAATAAGAAAATATTTTTGAAAATGTTTACATTGTCGTAGTTATATAAAGGAAAACCTTGTGAAAATTTAAACCGCTTATTTATTACACGTTGAAATTAAAGCGCTCCAACGCAAGAGCTTAACAGTTCTCATAAGCCACTTAAAATTAGTTACGTGAAACAGGTATATCAAGAGTAACTGGAATCGGATCTACAATCTCATTGTTTTAAACGTACGAGGATACAACAAACTAAGCGGAGATTATCTGCATTTAGAGGAAGCTTAGAAACCGAAATATCTGCGTACAATAAGAACAAAAGCAAATTAGCGTTTACCGGTATTATGTTGCAAAGTGAAAACGTTACAACGCGTGGGAAGGCAGCAGGTGATACGCCTGTCGTATTACTTTATTTGCTTACTCGTTCTTAGAATACAATCCCCATACAAGGAGCAATGTACCGTGTAGACGTTTATGTCGAATAAACCTTTATTTTATCCACATATCGCAAAATATTTAGTCCTTTTACAATAATCTTGGAGGATCTACGTATTCTACTACGACGAACGACACTAATAATGCTTTACGTTCTCGGAGGATAAAATCGAGTTGAATGAATTACTGAAATGTTATTTGAAAGAGTACATTACCTTTGGGTAAATTAGATAGTTGGGTCGATGACTTGCCTTTGGAAATGTATTTAGGCACAGAAAACGATCGCTGGTTCTTTTTAACAATCGTTTTTCACAAAATGACTCACTTAGTAAATGGGCTGTGAGTTTGTTTTTGATAACAAAAACATTCTTCAACACCACATTTATTACCTTATTTAAGCAGTTTTATCGCTTAAAAACTACAGTTTTGAACATGCGACGGAACAAAGTGGTGAATTTAAATCTTCCACCAAATAGGGTCTTGAGGTGCCTTTATAGTGTAATATTTTGTTTTAAATAGACAGGTGAAGTTATATTTCGTACCGGCGGGTTAAATTACAATGTAAAAACTGGGGTGTCCCACATTTTGCTGGTTTAAAACGTTCTCGATCTACGGCGTAGCGTGGCATATATGGGTATCTACGAGCTACGAACCGTAGCACCGTAGATCCGTAGACCGTAGACTATAGCCGCACTGCGTTACCTACACGGTGTGATATAAATCTCAGACGCGGATTAAGCGGATTCCCTTACATGTCTTGGTGCCTGCAAAGATATTAATGTAAACCAAAAGTTTGATCAATAGATATTTAATAAAACTAAGTTATTATTAATTCGCTTGAATAAATTTATGTTGACATAATTAAATTTGTAACTAGATTAAGTTAGAAGGCTTACTGCTTTTTCAATTTAAATGTGGTAGAACACGAGTAAATTTAATTAACGTATGACGTCTATAGGCAGTTACCACTTACCACTATGGTAAACAATACTTAAAATAAGTAAATTAAAAATGACTAATGCAAAATTTTATTTCTTCTGAAACAATATCATAATGTAGCTACGTGACTCTCTTTTATTATTCAGTTGAAACCTTAGCCTGAACTAACAACATTTTATATTGTCGCTATTTATTTAATAGAATAACAAAAAGGATCCATTAGCCGGTCTGTTGGTAAGTTGACACAATTTTTTAAATGTATCCGTCGCGCTTTGCTCTGTAGCTGAAAATATAATCTGTACAGACAAGTCACATCATAAACCAGTAAGCGATAGGGGTAGCAATGTAAATTTACAATTTAAATTTGTCTTTCTGTGTCATCCTGTTATGACTTTTGATCATAACTTTACTTAATCTACTCGCTAGTAGTTACTCGCCTTTGATTAAACTTGTCCCTTCACCAGTAGCTGAAAAACATAGTATCTTTATAGAGATGTTGAAACCACTCAGTTATTATTTACACTCGTCTGCGGCGAGGCTTCCCTTAACTTTAATGGACTCTCGGTTACTGTCAGAAACATCTTTAACTGCCACCGCTGGTTAATGAGTGTTCTTGCCGGGACACTCGCCTCTTGTTAATATTTGATATTAAATATGAAAGGATATTGAGGTGAACTTTTATCGGAGTCATTACAACTATGAAATATGAAATTTACTGAAATGTTTCTATTAGAGTTAAGTAAAACTACAGTTTTCTGATTATTTTACATTCTTTATATTTATTACAAATAAATTGCATCTTACATGTTTCAATAAACGCCTTGCGGTAAAAACCATTCAATATGTTATACTAAATTAAAGGTAAAAAATAGTTTTTAAACTCTGTTCTTATGACTGTTCTATGTTCTAATGACAATTATACTTATTACATAAAATGGTATGGGAATTGCCATAAATTATAATTATAATGCCATAATTTAATTGGTGTGTATCAAATTTTATTGCCTAAAGGTCAATCGAGACTATAACAGTTCAATGTCTAGATACTGTAAATATCCAAGCCAGCCAAGATAGCCAAGCCAAAGCCGTAGTCTGCAATGTGCAAATCAAAGCATGACCCGACCAGTCCGGTGTAGCACTATCGTATCGATTTACATAACACAATAACACAATCAGAACTAGTTAGCAAACAACATAAATAAATATGGTAGTTCCATTCGGATTATAACACCATAATGCCAGAAGGGTCACGGGTGAAACTTCCCAATATAATCCCGGATTCAAATGTAATAGTTCGTGTTCAATTACTGATAAAGCTCTCTCTGATACTACCAAACGAACTAAAGGAGCATTCAAAATGTTATTATTACCGTTGTTCAACGTTACTCCGCGATCTTAACTGTGTTTATTTACTGAAATATACGATAAACCCGCTTCGATTGTAATTGGATTTACAAGTACCACGTTAATTAAATTGGGTACTAAAATTATATTACTCCGAGATTATTGCCGCTAGTATTGCGCGATAATAATGGAGATTCGTTTTACATAAAAAGAATGGGAACGCATTGTTCAATGTATTTTTAATAAAAGTTTATATTCGCTCCGAATACGTCGTATAGTAAACGCATTGTCCTATATCGAAGTGACTTTCAAGAACGACTACATTTAAGTAATTTATGACTAAACTTAAATATAAATAGGAGTGTCTAGTTATTGAATGAGATACTGCTAAAACAACGCATCATTCCCCACCACAACTGGAGATAAGGCTCATTTAAACAACAGTACGCACAACTTTGTTAAAGAGATCCCCGCGAAACTATGTAGCGGCATTGTTCTCTAAATTTTACATTCACATTAGACGGAAATTTCGTCTCGTGCTGATTTACGATCGGCCCTCGTGGAAGGAGCGTAACTGCGAGATTATTTATTCCCGCTCGTCTAACACTCGAAGTAGTAGAGCTCACGAACAACGGAGCGCCGATTTGCTTATGCTAAACAACCTGCAACCAAACTCCGACGCCGCACACTCAAAAATCATTTGCATATTTAAATAGAGGAGCTCGACACCGCAACTCGTCGCCATCCGGCGTCCGAACATAAACTTGTTAATTTTGATTAGTGGAGGTCCACCGTCATTATTTTTGTAGATAAATCAGCAACCGGTGTCCCTTATTAATAACCCGTTGAACGAGTTAACGGCATTCGGCATTGTTACTAAACCGACGGAATTTTAATTCGTCTAGCGAGTTTATTAAGTGCGTAAAGTTTGAACGGGTCCTCAGCGCGAACGGTAAATTAAGTGAATTTGCTCGTAGGCTCGAGGGGACCGCGCCACTTTAGATCTGATCATTGCCGTATTAACAATTTTAATTGGCGTCCTAAAACAATCTCACTTAATATAACCCCATTTGTGACACATTCCGTTCGTTACATGCCAAATTTCTATTGTCACAAATCAACTCATAATTCGCTTTCCTGTTACTTAAAACCAAAAACAAGGTTCCGCATAAAAAGTAGCAGTAAAAAATGAGAATGAGATGCGTAAAACTATTTTCATATAATATTTAATACAAAGTTTTTATTATACTAAGATTTTCGCCATTTACCTATAAATTCATGCTCAGGCTACACTTTTATATCCTGTTATAGGGCAAATTTGTTTCGTTTTCACGTGATACAGTTATAAATCTAGTGAAACGCGTACCATTCTTTGGTTACGAATCTATTTAATGACCGCATACGCCGAAGGTTAACCAATAAAACCTTTTAACAGCCGTAACTATTTCGTTATAAGATCTGAGTACGCAATAAAAACGAGGAAACAGAAATAAATCTAGGGGCACAATGCTCCGGTGCGGTGGGCAGCGTCTCCGTTCAGAAATCAATCACTGAAGGGTGAGCGCTTTAATCGCTCCAATTTAAGTTTTCCCTTTCTTCATAGAACAAATTGATGGAAGTAGTTGAACGTTAAATATTGCGATTTGTCGGGCTCAAGTGTACAAACTTCCTCCTACGTACGTTTACGGCGAGCCAATAAATCTCGGGTGCTTTGTGCTTGCGTCTCCACGACATCTTCAGCCATAAACGGCACGTGCGCCGTTATCTTTATTTTTGTAACGGCTTACAAGTAAAAAATTGTTGTCGTCGCAACACTTTCCGGTTTCCCGTTTTTCCTCCAGGTAGATATCGTTTGGATTAGCAATGGCGCCGTCGTTCCGGCTCCGAGCGAGTTTGCGAGTCATCGTTTGTATTCAGTTATTCACACGCAGCGCTTTATCTTCCCTTCGAAAACGCGTCCCTGAATTAGAAATAAGCCGCCGTCCACGCGGTTCTGTCGCAGACAAGCTTCGTTCTCTAAACTAACCAAAAGATAAATTATTCTGGCACATTTCTCATCACGATCCATTCTTTTCCCCTGACAAAGCGTTGGTGAATCCCGGGCCGTACGAGCGTTCTTATCCACGAAATAAAATGAGCAGTAGTAGCGCATTCACTAAGTAATATTACCTCTCTTGCGGTGTGTGTACGTGTGTTGTCGTTGTGTACGATGTAAGTATGAATCAGAGCTGATAAGCATAGTGCGCAGATTTGCAGGATCGTGCGACCGCTCGCTGGCTGCCAAGTTTCTTGCGCCCCGCCCACACATTTGCATGTTATGAACGCATCCTGGTATTATTGTGTTCTAATGTACATGCGCATCTTATTAACAAATCTCATAGCAGCACTCCCACTTTTTTTTCTAAAATATTTCAAATATGTTCCACCAAAAACAGAACTAAACGTTGATGTAGAATAAGATGTAATTTATTTATTGTTAACTTGGTCTTTGCTTATTGTTTGTATGGGCTTTTTCAATGAATCTTGCGAAATAATGATCATTTGCAACTATTTAATAATATCAATCATTGCTTAATACTATTTAGTGTGAACCATTTTAAACGCATTAAAATAATTGTTCGAATATCGAAAATTGAATGAGTTGGTATTATATTAATAGAAATCATGAATACCTACACAAAAGGACTAGTCGAACGTAACGTGGCGATAAATCAGCGTTTGTTGTGAGCGTAAACAACCGCATCTAGCTCGTTCAACATCCAATCATTAGTCAAAACATCCAAGTGCAGCAAAAACCGGACTAATTGCGCACTTGAAGGACAAGGGCCACTCCGTTCTCTGTCGCAAACCTACTTAGTCACGTTTAATAGTTTTTCCCTCTCCCGAGAACGTAGCGTCTTCAGCTGTATCATTACTGTATTCGGAACAATTTATTTCAATTATACTCGAAAGAACTCGATTCCATTAGTCGCACTTCAGATATTTCCCTTTAAACAGACTCGTAAATATCAATTACTAACAAAGATGGCGTCAGAATAGACCTATTTAAAAGGAAACGTTTATGTTATACGAACGAAATGAAATATTATTATCGCGGCGACTAATACATTTACAGTGAAGTCGAAATTTAACTTCCTATCGGCGAAACTTTCTGGTAAATATTTTTTCTAAGTTGTTTAATTTCGGAATGAAAATTCGCTGTTTAAGTTTTCGTTCACATTTTCCCGTCGCGGACGAAGTAAACACCTCACAACTTGCCCTCACTCTAAGTTCTAAGAAATTGATTTTTAAACTGTGAACAACTCGGTTCGAAAAAAACTGCAACACAAAATAACTATTCTAACGCAAAGTTGGGAATGAAATTAGTTTAAGCGACAAGTTCATTTCAGTTTTTTACAGACCCCCTGCAATTGCTAGGAGATTCTCGTGGAAAGTTTTCCAGTGCAGATTTTGATTACACACGCTCCTTCAAGAAACTCGTCGGATAGGAATATTAAATCTTATTTAAGTTAGACATCCGTGGTAGTTTGCGTTGTTATTTCGAATAAGGTGCCTTATAAACTACGAGTGTAGCAGCGAAGTTACCAGAAACATTTTAACCTTCCCCTTCAAACCCTTCACCACTCACAATTACACTTCACAATAAGAACGTTACTTCTTCATATTTCAGCCTCAACAATAATACACTCTATTCGGTACTCAACATCAAGTTTCATCTGCTAATGGCTTGATATTTCACCTAGGCATCGTCGTCTTTGAACTACTTACCGAATTCACGTTATATACCTAGACACTAATACCAACCTCTTATATTTATTCCCGCTCACGTCTACTTTCTGATTTAAGGAACATCTTTAAGGAGAGTTTGTTCCGCTTCGTTGAAATGAAATAGAGTACTGCACAATCTTCCGTATAATTTTAGGAACGGTTAAATTTTAATTGTGTAGTAAAAGTACGGTTATATAATCATTACGGGGAACAATACGACGGAGTGAACCGGCTCGTCGCGGGCCGCGCTCCCGCCGACTCGCGTTACATGCTGCATTTGCCTAATTACAGCTCAGTTCACTGGTGTGACAATTTGTGATTACCGAAACGGTTATTTCAAGAGACGTCTGCTCCATTCAGGATGTTTTACAGAAGTTCGCTCGAATGTAATCTCAGATCATCTCAGATACTTAATTATGTTGTGTTTTAAGTGTCTCTAATGGAGAAGACGCCAAATGAAATGTCAAAGGATTATCCCTATCTCCGAAGCCAACAGCAACTTCCGGAAATGTTACAAGATACCGTCTCCCTTTGAATCTCTCCGGGACTTTTTCTTACTTATCTGATATTTCTTAAAGTTGTGCTTAACAAGTTATGAAGTTAATACAAGTCAGTCTGTCGGGTTTGTGGAGAAAAGTAAGTCGGAAAATATAGTTAGTGCAAAAGAGGCGGAATTGTGGTGAATCATAAATTAGGTATCGTGAATTTTATAGAATATGTAACAGAATTGTTATTTGAAAGCAAGCCAATTCCAAATACGTTCATGTCCAAAATTAATAAGAAATATTTAATGAAAACATATATTTCAACACCTTTCAGTCCGAAACAAAATCTGCGTGTTGGTTTCGGTGTAAAATATGTACCTGTAGTAATGCTATATAATACAGAACATTCTGCTCTTTACAAGTGGAAAAACAATAATTTAAAAAACATCGAAAACTTTGCTCTCCCCGTTGCATTCTTTCAACCTGCCTGACATGATTCGGAATGACATTCCGTGCAGAAGCTATCGTACTTTCTAACTCGCTATGACATTCTCGATCAAACTTTAAAATGAATCCAATTCAGTAACACAAATATACTTTCGAATATCTCGATAGACAAAGTTATGATTTGATCGGAGTACTCGTGTTCTCAAATAATTATTTATAGTTAGCACGTACATCTTAAGATTTCTTTGCTTACAACAATAGATCAAAGTTAATTAAAATGTACTGACAGTCGCAGACTATTACAGCATTGTCGCTGAAAGACGAGAGAAAATTAGAATCGAAATACTGTTACAGAGCCACCGTAAACATCGAAAGGGGCCTCTCAGACTCAGACGTTTTAATTTTATTAAACATCTCCCGGTGCCCGAGATAAAGTAGATTTCTTTCGCTGCCAAGTAAGAATTTCGACTCGTATAATAATTTAGATTACGTAGCAAGCAGTGAGCGTTCATTATCGTTCTTTTGTACCTGATTTCGTAGAGATCTCATTCGGATAGAACGGCAGTCCGCGGCGCCGGCGTTCTCTCGAAATGGAAAGTGCGAAAATGAAATTATAAAGCCCCGCGATAAAAATAAATTAAATCGGATTTCACGTTTCCCAGTAGCCAGGGATGAGGAGTATTTTGTAGCCTGCGAATTCCTTTCTCTTTTTAAATATTTGTTTTAACAGTTGATTTGTGGTGTAATGAGAAAATTCTCACTTCGCATTTATTTTTTCCCTGTTCTTTTGTATTACTTAGTTATGCGAGTTTTGTTTTGTGGGAGGGGACAAAACGATACGGTAGCGGAAGAGGCTTACAGCAATCTGTAAGACATATAGCTTCTTATAGCTTTACCTTCGTACGTTGCGGCAAATCACTCTGCATTCTCACCTACGATTATTCAAATTAGGAAACGGTACGACAAAGACGAATGGTACTAATATCGTTCGCTACGCGATCGCCGAGAGCGATAGTGCGCGTGGTACGTGCCTTACACACGCGCTACAGATTTCAACGGGCGATAAACGCAGATTGATCCGACTGATACACTTTTTGCGTAAATACCTCCTCGCTAGTTATGTGCAAGGTGCTATTATTAGGTGAATTCACGGATACCATATTTCAGTCCGCATAACGTTTTGTTGTTGTAAACACACATCTTGTACCATTTACGGTGGACCTATATAACATCTATTTTCTTATCATCATGAGTAGAAACTAAGAAGTATGTATTTTTCCCGAACAACGAAACAGTTGTTTTGGGAGTCTCACTTAAAATTCTCATGGTTAAGATATTGTAATTTAAATATTTTAACTTAAAACATGAATTATTTTAAATTACATGCGAGCATAGAAAAACTCATTTTAATAATTATATTGACATGCACGCGATTATACTATATTTTAAAATTCATATGAAACAATATATAAAACTTCAACATAATAATTAGGGTAATCATTATTTTTGTTGTTCATTCTAAGAGTGTCCAGTAAATCGGGTTTGCAATCTCGAGGGCCGTTTTAAGTGAACCGACCTTATTTAATAGACTTTGTCTAGGCACAAGGGTCAATTTGAAGCCCCGTTTATGTTTTTTGGTTCCCCTGGGCCTTGTAATGAGTTAGTATTTAACTTGTAAGTTGGTCTATTCCTATCCTTTAAAATGCTCTACTTGTATCGCAAAAGTTTGAAACAGTTATTCTGGTACTGTCTGTTACTCTCTTTTGAACATTTACGTATCGAATATAATAATACTGCTACAATATTAATTAATTTATGAAAGCGAATTATTGCAAATACAATTACAATGGCGTAAAACGGCAATTGTAAAATCAAATTTAAATATTCCATTAAACATGAATTGGATTAGTTATAAGGTAATTAATGTTTAATCTAATATTTTAACACAATCGTTTAAGCGTTGAATTAAATCAAATTTCAATTACCGCAAACTAACGCTAGGCTCAAATAACAATGATGATGTACTAGCTCTCGACAGTAAACTATTTTTCTAAAAAACATATTTTAACGTCCAATCAAAAGTGATATATGGCTCTATGTAATAAAATATCGTCATTTGTCAGATATGGTGATGTACACAGTCTATTGCACTAGTTAAAACCTATTTCATAACGTCATACTCGATTTTAATCAACACTATATCTTTAACTCAAAACAAAACTAAATTTCGAAAATCATTATCAATCGTAATAGAGAATATTAATTAAGTATAACTGAACAAAAATGTAATTAATATCACGTCCTTGTCAATTCGCAAAAGGATTTTGATGACAATAGTGTCACAATAGCCCTCCTCATTTGCTAAAAGTTATATATGGCATTTGGTAAAATTTATTGTTTCTTGAGAACATTGTGCACAATCTTAATAAAAACCCCTTTTTGAATTGTTAACTTCTATAGCCGCTAAGCTACTTCAATGAATATATATAGATATCCTAGGAGGTATCTTATCAACAATCTCATCTCGCAAGAACAAGCCCAGATTTGCTTCTTTTTGCGCTAAGAATCTTTACGTACTCAATGCGTAGGACTCAACTTACTATTACTACCCTGTGACTTATATGTAAAAAATAGTGTAAATTTAAGCAGTATATACGACATTAGCTTTCTGGCAGCGTCTTCATCTGCGTGTACAACGTGATTTTGCCTTTCTGATTTCTATAGTAAAAGTATAGCTGGCGGGGACGTCGAAGCGTGCCAAATTGGGCAATTCCTACGTCCCCGCTCCTCAGTGGAGAGGTGGAAC
>DWOO01000060.1:0-11251 GCA_018251055.1 Ectomis asine | reverse complement strand
AAGTAACTATTAACTACATACGAGCTAAACCTAATATAAACTAAATATTGTACTAATTGTTAGCTTTCTAAATAATAATTATGTAAACATTACCTTCCTTATCCTTTCCAGAGCTGCTGGTGCTTTGTTCTTGTGGACTAGGATCAACATTGATGGTCGCCATAGCGTTTTTCTTAGCCAAGCAGTCCTCTTCCGTTGGCTCGCCAAGACTGCTCAGAGAGCTCACTCTCGAGAAGTAGCCAGGTGTACCTTCGTCACAGTAATTCACAGGTTTCTCTGGACTGATCATTCCTGAACTAAATTTAGTGTCAAACACACCTCGCTTTTCCACAATTGGTTCTGATGTTGATGCTATTTGAGGTGTGGAAATAGCTCTATCATTATCGTGTCTCGGTGGATCCTCTATTGAGCACGTGTCTTTCTCGTCGGAATGAGTCATTACTTCAGGATGCTCTTTCATATTAGGAGTCACTTTAGGTTTAGCATCTTTGCCTATTATACGAAGATCAGACATTGAAGTAGCTGTTGAAAATATAATTGGCGTTTCATAAGGAGTGCCTTCGGTGGCGAAGTGTTTAATAGTATCTTCGTGCACTGATGGACCAGGGGGCTCAGATATGTCTGAGCCGGTTTCGGATTGATGTTCGGCATAACGTAGGGAGTAATCTGTTGGTTGATCTAAATCTGTCTCTTGGTAATCACCAAAAGTGTTCGAGTTTTCTTTCTTTGAATACTTTTTGTTCGGCTCTGATGTTTTTGGCTTCTCCATTAGCGGAGTTTCGGACTCGCTCGTTTTAGTCTCCGAGTATTTCCTACTAAAATCTATTGGTTGATCGCAAGAATCCTGGTCGACGTCGTAACCAGATTCTGTGTAATTTGTTCGCATATCTGTGGAACTTCTCGGAGGCGGAACGGGTGGTTGATTGGAATATCGAAGGTATGAAGAATCTCTGCTAAGTGGTTTCGATGAAGTCTTAAAATCTTCGCTGCAAGTTTCCATTTTCATTAGATCTTTATTCCTAGGTGTCGGTACCGGTACTTTTCCTGTCCGCATTACTCTCTCGAATACCGAGTCCGAATGGGTACTTGTGACAGAATCTTTACTTTCCGACCTATTGACATTGTTAGAGCTACCATCTGTAGAGGAACGTGAAACTAAAGCACCTTTCAAAAGTGTATTACTGCAACTTAGATAACTAGCTAAGTGTGCACTATGGCTGAGTGATATTTGTGAACTTAACGTACCCATCAATGGTGAGCTTGAGGTCATTCTGTGCCTTTCCAAATTCATAGCGATTTGGCGTTCAGTGGCTGTAAAAAGATTTTTTTCTTCTCTATTACTTGTTGTTGGTGATGTGGCTGGTTCAATATTATCACATGTTTCAGCCAAATTTTGATCGAGTTCTTGTTCCAAAGCTTTTTGTTTTCTTGCTCCTAGTGTAGGCAGGGCCGGTAAATTCATATTCCTCGCCGTGGTGTCCAGTGAAATAATATGAGTCTTGCCAGGTTTTGAATTGAGCAGATTTTTGAGCGCAGCACTAGACCCCATTGCGATCATTTTATGTTTTGAATGAATGAGACTTCTTAACATTGGCACTGCTCCGTGGTCCCATAAAAATTGTTGATCCTGAGGGCATCTCGCGGACAGATTCCACAGAGTGCCACACGAATTGCTTACAACGGTTAAGCTAGGGGATTTGAGATGTTGTAGTAAGACACTTAAACAATTTCTCTCGCGGAGAATTTGTCTGTAATCTTCTCGGACGGCAATGTGGCTTGACACATTTCGCATTATACCACCAGCATTTTCTACAATAGCTAATGTTTTCGTTGGTGAATTATAGCTAAGCATGTCCACAAGGAACCCGAGGGCTCCATCAACGGAACATAAAGCAACTTTGTTCATAGAACAATGTGCTGTTAAATTCCAAAGAGCAGATAGTACCGATTTGAGGGTTGCTTCCTTTTGACAGGTCATAGCTGCTTTTGTCAAACCCTTTACAGCCCCGACTTCTCTTAACACTTGTTTACTGTTTGTATCTGCTCTCCACGATAGATTCCTGAGCACTGCTGCGGTGACCTAAAATAAAAAAATATATATATTATTCTTTGAATATGTTAAAAAGCACAATTAGTGACGTAGATATATATTTAGTACATAGTAAGCTCACCTGTCGCATGTCATCATTAGGAGATTCCAGTTGTTCAACCAGCGCCAACATGAAATCTTTAAAAGAGCATAATAGTGACTTGTTGTTCCCATCTCCGAAAGTCAAGTTTGTCAGAGTCATTCCTGCATACTTTCTCATAGTCAAACATGTGTTGTCATCAGTTCTGCTACCGTGTGCTGCTTGATCCCCGCTTACTAATGCAGCCAGCGCTTGTAAGCCACCTAACTGGCAAACCACATGTCTGTGTTCTTCATCAAACGACAACTTCATTAAGGCAGCTACACTTTGACTTGGATGTTTTGTTGCATCATCTTCCACCACATCTTTGCCTTCTTTCCTAAACTCTACCAAATCTTCTAACGCGTAACAGTACTCTCTTACTTGCTCTAACAATCTCCATACTCTTGCCTCTCTTCGGCCCGCTTTATCATCTGTTTGTGTGTGTATAATATTACGTAAAGCCTTTGCAGCGCGGTCTCGGGTTTCTCTTGGAACTTTTGAATGTATTAATTGTACTAGCAATGGTATACATCCAGCTTGTCGCATTGCTATACAACTTTCCACTGATCTGCTCATATCTAATAATGGTCCACTAAGATCAGCGTTGTTTTCTGGTGACAGACTGAGTAAAGAAATTAAGGAGCACACACATTCCATTTTATTTTCTAAATTCGATGATGGTCTCGGGCCATCTGAACCATTGCTCGAGAAACTCCGAACGCTAGATGAGTCGTGACCCGTCCAAACGTCTCGTTCTCCAGGCCACGTGCCTCTGTAGAGTTGAGAAGCCCTTTTATCTCGTTCGCTAGATCTCGCTGCGTTCTCCAATCCATAATGTAGGGTACTTCTATAACTGGATCTATGTGGCCTGTCTTCAGTAGTAGCGTATGATGTGGACGGTGTTCTTATTGTTCGCTTCGGAAGAGCTCCACTCTTTTTTTGTGTTTGATTGTCATCCCCGTCTACATCATCATCAAGAAAATTGGGATTTGTGATATCGCTGCGTTCATCAAATTCATCGGGTGATGGGGAGTGATCGAGGAAATGCGGCTTAGGTATTCGACATTCTATGTTTGATCTGGATGGTGGAAAGTCATCGTCAAGAAAATGCGACCGGCGTGGGACAGGATCCGGTTCTAGTGTCTCTAGTTCTAAAGTAAGATCCCGAGAACGCGCCTTGTCTGTGGTTTTAGACGGGATATTTTTCAAATTTTTGGGCTTGGTGTCGCTTGGGTCAGGTAGGCGGCGCGCTTCCGGTGAAATGGGGGATGAGACATCTAGTGATCCACGGTGGGGTTCGCTGGACGTTGATGGAGTGCAGTCTTCGCTGGCAGATGGTCCGGAGTCTGTTAATGGTGAATTCGAGGAGTCCATGCTGCTCCAAGGATCTACCATTACTTCGTTCTCCAACTGTAACATACAAATAAAAGAACATGATAGTACAGTTAAGAAAAAAGTCGTAAAAGGGGAATAAAGTCAAGGTTGAAGAGCTGCGTGTAAGGCTTAAGACAAAATGCGACCGAAATGAGTAAATCGCGTTATGCGCGTGGTCAAGGCCAGTCGGTCGTTAAGCAGGCACGCTGAATGTACGTTACTGGTAGTTAATCGTATTTATTTATGGATGCATTAAAAATACCGGTTACATTTTAGGCACGGACCAGAGTAACGTGAGATACCGTAAGCCCGCAATCACATTCCAATTAAATAAATTAATTTGCTGCTAATTAGGAATTATCATTTAATCTAGAAAGGACAAGTCATGTCTAATTCTTAGAATTTTAGTTGGGTTTCATTGGGCAAGATAAAAAATGTTATCTGCTACTTACTGTAAAAAGAAAACTTAATTAAATTGTAACACATTTATATTACAGTGTAGGGGACAGTTACGCCTATCAAAAAACAAAGCACGAGGGATTCTAACGGAATTAGTATTCATATCGCATTGCGAATTCTGTTAAGTGTACGTAAGGAAGTGAATCATCAATAAAAAGAAATATGAACGTATGCCAATTTAATGATAGGCGACATAGATCCGCTAGTTTTAATTATTTTGACATTGAAAATATTGATAACAATAACGCAATTCATTATCTAGACGTAAGAAACTAAACTTCTTAAATACTATCGGTACAGAAAACAATTCTGTGCCAGATCCATTACTGGCTAACCGCGAGACGGACTAACAACTATACAAGAAAAAGAACTTAAACGTTCACACAATCATTAAGGCTGCGGACTGCGTCGGTGAAAGTAGAGTAGATACAACGACACTAAACATTTCTTTATGTTTCGTAGTTTCAAATCCATTAGGGTAACATACGGTTAACGCCAAGTGTTAAGTGTTACATTTTGAGATATATATAAATGTATACTTAAACTTATACAAAGCATTGTTGTAGGCAATTAAAATAAAAATTTTATAAGCAAATATTGACATAAAATCGAATTTTAGTAACCTAGAATAGAAGTTATTTCGTACTACACAGTAACTAATATGCCTACAATAAAGTTCATCTATATACTTTTGCAATAATTCCTAGTGAGGAAGACAGTGACCATTGTTGAATGGCTGTATCAATCGTCGGTGTCGACGAAACAATGGGACATGTTAATGCGCCGGCACAATGACCGGCGCCGGCGACTGCGGGCTGGTATGGAAATTGATTCGACGCGGTCAACCGTTTTGTCAGTATTTGGCGAACTTTATACAAAACAAAAACCATGTAGGTCAATAGATTTGTAAACTTTCTTTGTGGGAAATTTCGCGAATGAAAGTGCCGTAAGTGTTGCGGAATGTACAATTTTCGCACATCATCATCATCATCGTGAGATTGTAATTACTATTTCTGAAGAGCCTTATAGACATTACGCAAAATTGACAGTACTTATTTCAAAGCACAGTGATCATCTTACATCGGTCTTAAGATTAAAACTTACCAGATCACTATCATTAGATGCTGTCACGTCATCGAGAGGGTTGCCATTTTCGACGTCCACGCCGGAGTCGTTGGGATCACCTCTCCGTCTAACTTCACTCCTCACTTCATGGAAGTTTCTTATCGAGTTGAAGTTGATCCGGAGATCGGTGGTGAAGTCGTCATACAACTTGAACTGATTCGCATTGAACTCCGTTTCGTTGTCGAGGACGTCGTGACTGTCCATCAACCGCGAGCGGTTCGAGTTTATTCCGTTGCTATTACTGTTGCTGTTACTGTACGTCACTTTGTAATAGTCGCGGGAATTCATGTTTTATCACTGTTTTTTTTGTTGCAAAAGTTTTATTTTCTTTAGAGTTTACACGGACGTTTACACATTGTGTTTATTGATCAGTGTTCGAAGTCTTACGAACGTACGGATTCTGTAAGTGATCGGATTTGTTACAGTTGCGTCGATAACCGAAAGTTCGAATGTCTCACGTATTGGATTACGTCGTTTGCCCTACATTGCAAATAAGCTATCGGTTCAAATATTCATCATATAAAATCCATTAACCCATTATGTGCCCCCACTTTAATTTGACTACATCAACGATAAGACACATTTGTTTCGTAACAATTTGAGCAATGTCTAAACATAAAACATTTTCAGGTGCAGTTACTGGCATAGTCGGCGGATAATTGGAAGACTGTTTCACGTTAACCTAGTACTCGAAAGCTATAACCTAGAATTTTAAGAGCAACCGAAATACTACTACTGAAGAGCGATCGCTACTCTACAACTAAGATAAACAATCAAATAGCTAATATAATATTAAGCCTGGAGCATATGAAGTAGGTCGGCAATGTTCATAACAACAGATTTAGAATTCGAGAGGGCTCTCGCAGGTATAAACATTAAACGCAAATTAAATATACAATGCCTACTTTTGTAGTTTCCTGATATAATGCGAATGGCCACACAAAAATACGTAACAGATGTGCTAGGTCAAATCTATAAGAACACTTTGTTGTTGATTGATTGCCATAAACTTACAGCACTTAGAAAGCTGCAAGAAATATACACACTATTAAAAAAATGTATGTATTCAATAAGGTAATTTACCGTAAGAGTGTTGTAATGTACAATTGCTTTTCCTTAACAAAAAGATAAACATTGCAGATAAATTAAGCGAATTCACTGTAATTTTGTCGAGTAATCAGAGCCATGTGTCGAGGGTAACGTGGCAAGCGGTCGCGGCTGCTCCAGGGTCGGGGTGTAATCGACCTTCGCCTTATTTCTGTGGCTTCGGCGTGTTCTTATCCAAATTAACGTTGTCTTTTAAAAATACCAGGTGGTACAGATGCTGATTGAGTAATTATGTGCTCAGAAGAGCATGTGTACTACATATGTAGTTTTTATAGTTTCAATAATAATCTGTAAATACTTCATTTATATGTAAGATGTGATGTAGCTTGACTATGAAATATGATATTTTTTTGTACCACATTAAAATGTATGTTGATGTCGGTATATGGGGTGACACAATTTAAGCGTACAAGACTAATATTTTCGATAAAAGAAAGTTTTTTAACGCTATTTTTTGCAAAATGAACTAGTTAATCTACTCCAGTGAGTAAAATAGTTAAAATGTCATAGGCGAGTAGATCATCGCCTTGGAGCCCGTAGTTATTTTTGGATCTATCTATCTTTAAAGCCATATGCATCTATGTCCACCACTACGAACACAGAATATCCAGGCCGTAGAGGGATAACGATTTAACAAATTCGGTAAGTCATTTTAAAGACACTCTTTCCGGAATAAGAATAAAGAATTCCTTGCATTAGGAAAAGATACAAAGAATAAAAATCATAGACTTTTTTGGCTCATTAACAAAAAAATAGTAATCAATTTGTTTATTTATTCAGTATTCATTATGACACTAAAATTGATACTTTACCATGGTCTATCGTTTGATCCTAAGCAGTCAGACAAAAGCTTTCTCTAGGATATGATAGTAGCATTGTGGATATAAATAGTGTTTACGTGATCTTCACCGGTTACTCTACGTACTGGCGCTGTGCCAGGGAGTTAACTATTAACGCCGGCGACCCCAAAAGTTCCAGAGCTATTTACTACTTCATTATAAACTGGACGTTATGAATAGAGAATTCCAATATCAGCTAAATATGAAGAAATTTTAAAATTAATATCAATCCTAATAAAGTCATCAAAAATAATATTATCTGAGACATGAAGAATTTAAAATTTCCTTTTAACGAATATTAAAATGTTGCGTTTGACCAACGTGTTCTTCTATAATCTTCACACTCTGAAAGGAGAATGTGAACAATCTGAGAGGAGACCCGTTTAGTATGGGTGGAACTATAGTGAGACCATATGATGATGATGAAGACGTAAGTCTGCCAAGTGGCTGCAAATGCCAAATGGATTCTGATTATTTTAGATGCAACCTAAAACTAATGATAAGAACAAGTTTTAATAAGATACGCATTGATAAATTAATACATGAAGAATGTGAATACAATATCGAGAGAATTAACAGTAGGTGTGTAAAACATAATAAATCATTACTCAGTTTACATAATGCTCGCCCAAAAGCTATGAATGAACACGCTTATGCACAACTCGATGACCTCATCCTACATAACGTACACGTTTTACGATTTCATAAACATACCGAAAAATTAAAATCAAGCGTCTAAGTCTAATACAAATTTCATACGCTCGTGTTTAATCATGTCTGATTTGTGTTAAAATATTTTCGGATTGAATAAGAAAGATGAAGAACAAATGACGAACAATAAAAAGTTTCGAATGGAACATAAGTAATTTCAAAGACGTTTTAACTGATGAATTTAAATACAGCTGTGTGATAAAGTATAAAAGAAAGCAATTAACTATGAGAAATAAAATAATGAACTATATATATAATTTTTCAATACGAATAGTTTAAGGAAAGTTGATGCTTTATGGGCTATAAAGAAAATATGTAGCATTTTATTCGTACAATACAATTATCGTAAATCAATTCAGACATTCTATTGTATTGAAAGCTATTGTAATTCGTCAGTATCATTCGAATGCCATTGTTAATTCATACGACAAAAGACCTACGAAACAAAATACTAGATGTAACGGAACCTAAAATAGGTGGTCCTTTTTAGTCGCGTTTCCGTATAATTTGGATGACATTAATATAGGTATTGAATAACATGATATTTTTCTAGTAAATAGGTAATACAGACCGTAATAAAAATCTAATATATTTCCAAATTTACTCTACTTAATTTACAAGGATTAGATTGTCATGGAGTTGAAAATATAGTATAATCAATGTCAAATATAATTTAAAACTGATCCCAATTACATAATTCACAGTTCACAATAACGCAGCTAACGTCACAATTTCGTAATCATACAATTGGATCCAACCATGAAAATGTAAACATGTTTAATACATCAACTGAAATGCCACCAGAACCATCTGTTAAACACATCACAGGAGACGAACAGATGGACATATTTACTATGAACGGGAGATCTAATGATAAATAAATCGAGAAATAAAAATTGTGTTTGTGATGGCTATTACTCAGGTTACAATGTACTACAACTCGACCATCTCAAATGTTTTTTAATTGATATGAATATGAATACCATTTTTCTTAAGTTGGAAAAAATAAAAAAAAAATGTAGAATGATTGCAAAAAACGGAAAAGCGTCTACACTATCTCTACTACTTCATTCATTTTTAGAATCTTCACTGAAATATTTTCCGTAACAGTAAATAGGTTCAAGATTTTTTGAAAACTTGGGATTTCTTGAAGTGTGCTTGTAGTTGCAAGATTTCTTTTGCGAAACTGTTGTATGCATCTCTGATCTTAGCTTTTCTGTCGACATTTTTAGCGATGGTAAATCAACATCAACAAGAAACGTTAAAAAAATGTACATAAAAAAAAACTGAAAAATAAAACGTTTTTGAAATGAAGTTTAGGACGACCTTAAGAAGACAGTGAAACCGTGGCTTCAATTAGACGAGGCTCACGTCCAGTAGTGAACCTTGAAAGGCTTGATGGTCGGTTGGATGAATGAAGATTAAGCAAAAATCTTATCTTTTAAGTAATACAAATATTTCATATGAATATAATAAATGTGAAATCCAGTCAAACGTATCGCGATAATAATGAGTGAAGGATTACGAACGGGTTTGTCTAAAGATATTATTGCAACGATTATGTTACAAAGGCTATCATTACACCGTTACAAGGTTAACAAAACATTTATTCCATTATCTTTAAAGACAGAAAATACGGATTTATGCTATTATGCATCCAATTACCGAGATAATTTGAGCGGTGTACCAAGATTGTTGAGTTTTCGAATCAATAATAATTTCCAACACTTTCGTTGCTGAGTGAATATACATAGTTCTTTTTTATCAGAGCTTCACGTATGTCTAAACTAATATAATTAAGATTAAATTTATTATTTTTTTGTAATGGACAATCTTAAAAACTACTGCGCGGATTAAAAAAAAGCTTCATTATCACTGAATGATAGACGCTACATTCGGAACATAATCGAGCAGACTACGCCGGTGAAGCTGAGGGCAGATAGCTAGTAAGAAATAAAATATTCATTGCTATATTTTCTTGCCTTACTGTTCTCAAGTTTCAAAAAGCTTGTGATATTTTATATACGCTACAAACTTGAAAAACCGTAGTGCTACTAGAGAAGGCTAAATTTATCTTTCGCTTTGACTCATAAATCTTGCTGTGATAATGTGGAAAAAGAAAAACGTAAGCTTGCTATTTAGTTTTTTCGTATTTTGGGTTTCATGAAGTTTCAAAACATGTTTAAACTTTAAATGTAGTGTATATAGTAGAGCGAATGCATAGAAATATGACATCATAATTAATAAATCAGTTTATTTTCTGAACAATAACAAAAAAGAACAATAACAAAAAAGAACTCTAACTGCAGAGTATGAGTAAAACGTCCTCTTACTATAAACAAGATAAGGCAAACACACGAACGGAAAACATGAACGACGATGCATAAAACAGTCAAACAATTAGGAGTTTCTGTTCCCAAATAAACTTAAAAATATTCATCCATCTATCAAGTAGTTAAAAAAAAACGGAGGGGAAGCGAATGTCGCCAAGTTGAAAGTTATGACAAAACCCTCGCAGCAGGAAACACGAGTTATAAATAGATGTGGGTTAAACGCAGTTGTTTACTCCGATGGTAGAGAAGTGTGGCGCGGGCTTGCGATCACGTGGGAGCGTACAACAATACGTTCTCATGCAAAGAGCTCCCTTTGTTTCAGGAAAGATGTATTATTATATAGCATTGGTCTAGGTTTTATTTTCTAATACTTATTAAACGCAGCACAAAATATCTCGCTGGAATCTTCGATAAATAAGCTATACAATGAGAAACATTATAAAGAAACGCGTTTAGTTTATACACTCCAAACTGATACAGTAACTAACGAACTATATTTCGTTGATAAAGCAAATAAAAAATATAGATTTAGGTTCACATATATCATATCTGTCATATAACATAGAATATGTTAACTCTTTGTACAAAAAGATAGTTAAGACTTATCAGAAACATTAGATTTGAATAAAACGATATGAATAAACCTAGAAACATAATATGAGTAGCGTAACTTTTTTTGCTTAAATTGATCCTATTTAAAGTAATCTTACTTTTCCTTGACGAATCCATAATCTTCGAAGAACTGTAGAAAATACTTAATTGAATTAAGACATTAGGGAGATGAGCGTAAATAATCGATGAAAGAAAGATCGATTACGCAAGGTTAACAAACCGTAATCGATTACAATGCATGTTATTTGTTCATCACGCTCATAGAAATTCTTAAATCAACTCACACGCTTAAAACGCGATACGAATGCGGGTGAAAGTAAATTACTTAAGAACAATATCCACGTCTGACTGACTTGTACTACCGAATAATATCATGCTGCACAATATACGAGCAGACGAAATTAGAGATACACCTTTGATTTTCAAAGCTATACGAGTATGTAAAATTTATAACAATCATTTCCTTTATGACGAAGGGAAAACATCCTCCAGAATCAAAAATCTTTACGGCATCTTATAC
>DWOO01000059.1:0-11307 GCA_018251055.1 Ectomis asine | reverse complement strand
ACAATAATAGCAATATTTAATTGTATAATTACCATATATGTTACATACACAAAGTAGCTCAATTGATATGATATTTACATATAATAGACATATCCTATCTACATAAATATAGGCTTATGTGTAAATGAAGCCTAATTATATTAAAAAGGATGGGTCCGGGACAGGCCACCTGCACATTAATCATCCCGCTTATCGTAGTCAGGTCCATCGTCAATCGGAATTTGTTTACTCGTCGTCATTTATGCTATACGGGTACATTTATATGTTAAATAAATAACTTTTTCGGATGAATGGTAACCGACTTCAACCCAATGAAGCCTCACTAAAAGTATGTAAGTGTGTTTTGTAATTTTGATGTCCTTGCCAACTGAGCCTGGTTTGTCACCGATATCAAAATTATAAAAGAGTTATTTTATGCTTTTTGGTGTGGCTTTATCGGGTTGAAGTCGGTAACTATTTTAGAAAATTTATTTCACCATTTTCATGATAAATTAGATCGCCTGCCTCATGTAGCAATGCAATAATGGAACTTTACGGAACGGAATTTTATTGTTTTCTCATGGATGCCAATGCCAGAACTAGACCAAATTGAAATGTGACCAAACAGCAAGCACTGGCTTTTAAATAAAAAAGAATAGTCAATGTCGGTTTACTCAGTGAAAAGTTCTGAGGTAACATACAAAAAAAATATCGAATGGAATATCTCCTCCTTTTTTGAAGTCAATAAACAAAATTGTCAAGTAAGAGTCCGACTGGGACTAGGCTTCCGTGTCACTGTTCAATAAATTAATCAATAGTTCTGAGTTAGTTTTATTTTTATAGTTGTTATGGAATGTTCAATACACATATGGTTAAATTTTAAGTGACTATACGAGTAGAAGCATAAATATCGGTTTCGTATATGGAGATCACATTTAATTTTAGTTTATTTTTATTTTTGTTAGATGTTACTATAGCTACCATAGCACTACGTGTACTACTCAAGTGACATATGGTTGGACGTACGGACAACCAAGTGTTTTGGTAATAGGGTCTTTTGGATACGGAACTTTAAAAATAACGATATGTTTTTAAATGATTTTGTACAGTTAGGCACAAGAGCACGTTTATAGAAGGGAGAATGGAAACTGCCGCTGCGTAGGCAATCTGCCACGTAGAGGTTTTTGGGTTCAAACCACGTCAAGGCAGCTAACATGAATTCAGATTTCTCTGTTTTCATCATGTAGTATTTTAGTCTTTTTTAACAGTTAAGTTGTGGTAGGTAGGTATGTAAGTACTACAAACACACGTATCGTTTTACTACTTTAGCAAACCTCAGGACCCGTCTTAATGTTTTATGATTTAATGATCAGAAAATATTCAGCAACAAGTAATTTTATCAAACCGTATTTAGTTTTGACTTGAGATCCCTAATATTCAAAAGCCTTTATAAAAGTTAGTGTCCAAAACGTTCCCCGTTCTAGTAAACTAATTAGTAAATGTAACTTATTCCTTATGTAGTCTTAGTAACTTAATAACTAAATGACTACAGTGAAGGGCAGGAGTATTAGAATCAATTTGGAGATTTACATTATCAATCTATCTTTGCTTGTACACTATATACAATAAATAAGTCAGGTGACATTTTGTGGAACCCTCATAAAAGAAGATTAAAAATCGCAATGTACTTATATTTGGGGTGCTGCAGGGATTATTTCGCGGCTGTCGTTAATATGGGGGAGTTATAACCATAGTATGCAAATATAAAATCCGTGATAAGAATACACGATTTGTCCCAACAATTACTCAGTCGTGTATAAATGAATTTATGCTTACGCCAAATTTCTTATTAAGTCTTCATAGATAGGTAATATATCAGACGAGCTTTGACGTATTGTCCTCGGAGCTCGCTTTCTCCGTTTTTATATTTTCTGTATTATTTCGTGAAATATACAAATATACTACACATTTAGGTACTTTTTGAATGTATAAAGTAATCGAAGAATGTTACAGAGCTCATACTACTTATTTCTATGAATCAACAGTTACACAACTAGTAAAATAATAATAACTGTGAAACCAACACCGTTGCCCACAGACTATCAAATACACAATATTCCTTTTTATTGTATTAATTATTTTCAAATTTTAATGAGCAAAATAAAAAAATCTTCACTGTCGATACTATAACAGGAAGCAACCGCATCTAGTATTTACGTAGAGCTATGGTCGTTTATTTCACGTTCCATGGAGTTCAAACAGCCCGAAGCCAAAATTGTAGCGATAATAATTTACTACTGGCGTCATCTTGCGAATTCTATGGTCATTGCATAAATGGTAACGACCCTTCGACTCCATCGCGAGTGAATTGGTAACGTAATGGATTCATGTTAATATAACATTCTAATATTAAATCCAACGGCTTGTTCCCCGAACATATTGATTACTAAACATATACGATTAAAAATAGTGGCTGCTTAGTATGCTTAATGTAGCTTTTAATTAATTCTGCTTAAGAATTGAAAGCATTTTAGCTATTGTCTAAGCATTCAGATTTCTTTTTAAATGTCTGGCTGGCAGCTAGCTCTAGTCACATTTTTTTGAAGAAGTATTTTTGCCTATTCAGAATTCTCCATTGTCCATCGGTAGTGTGATATAAAAAGACAAAAGAGACGATCAAATACTTTTGACAACAATAAGAGTGATAAAACAAAGGCTTTGGTGATCAATAAATTGCTAAATCTGAGTTTATTTGAAACGGCTAACAGTCAAATAACGTATTCTCGAGTTTTAAATGTTTTCGTATCCATATCTCACGTCTAATACTATCGTTTCAAATCAAATAATTTATTTGCAAAATATGGGCTACAAGGTACATGATGTTTATTACATTCCATATTCAATCTGAAAAGGTACACAAATTTAAATAAATATGAAAGAAAAAAAAAACAATCTATTTACAATATTAATTAAACAAAAGAATTTAAATTTAGTGATTTAAGTTTAGGTGCGGCGCTTTAAACATTAAAATGTAAATATGTTACCACCTGAAAATAAGAAAGCTTTTCGAGTCTTCAGATCTTTATTCATTCGAAAGATTCAGACGATTCTTTCAGACGAGACAGATCCTTTAGGCAACCCGGTAGTGCAGCGGTTACTCTACCGGACTAACGCGCAGAAAATTCCGGGTTCTATTCTGGGAAGATAGATATTCGAACGATGACTATGAATTTCTATTACTGGATCTGGGTGTTTTTTGTAGTAGTCTTTATGTGTGCACATACTAGGGAATCCTAAGTGTAGTATTAAGCTGTGTGTGTAGAACGCATTATTATTTATTTAAATTAAATATCTAATATCAATGGAACTTAATAAGTAATTTTGAGATACGAAAGTGTTATTGTGTTCCTGCTGTTTTGAAATATTTTAAAGTGCCGGTAGAAAAATGAAATAGTAGGCGTAAAAACTGGGTTGCGGACTATTCTTCTATTGTTGCTTTGCGGCGCGAGCTCCAATTCAATTTTTTCTCATTTGGCGCGTCATTAAAGACAGTTTCTTGTTCAAACTGCGGGACGCTTAGAGGCAAACTGTGAATTTTGCGGTCTATCAGTTTACTTATACCTATAGCCACAAAGTTACCATTTTACTTGTAATAATATCAAACGCCACAAATAACAAATCTGATTTAATTTTGAGAGTAAATTACTTTTAATCCATCCTTTTCGAAGAATCTTCGTTTAACTTTTTAATAACTTCTAGTCGGCGACAAAACCGAACAAAGTTGTCTTAAATTATAATTTTACACCAGGCGGTGCTTTACGATATCTAATAATACTTCGGTACATGTAAACCTAATTATACTTGAGTATATTATTATAATAGTAACTTTTATGGAACATTGTTGCTTTAGCGAACAACATTGTACGAAGCTCTTATCCACGTGTCGCATATGCACCGTAAAATGTAATATATAATGGAGTAGTGCGGAACGGCGGCATAATTGGGCTCATTTTACATGATTATAATTAATTCACACACGCAGCTATGCCGTGGATTAACTGCGTAGTATACGGTACTCACTATGGAAATTTTTCGTAATTTTATGTGTTAAGGGTTTTATTCAAAAAGGATTTTTGTGTCATTTTATTGATGATCTAAGCGTGAACGTTAGTAATGGCTGCTAAAAAATGTAAATTCTAATACTTTTTCTATAACAAATATAGTACCCTTTCTTATGTTAATGATAAAGAGGTCCACAAGATAAAAAGCGCGCCGGAGCTATCTACGTTTGCTGGGTTTTAAAAATAGATATAAGCTTAGAACGTGACAGATTTTTATTAAATTACGGGGTGAATTTATACACTTGGTATTTACTTGTGATCTGTATTGGTTGTATATACTTAATACGTAATAGAATCCAAGTATTACAGCGACTTCAAAATTCAAAAGATTTTATTCATTATAAAATATATAAATACTCGTACACTTAATGAACGTCATAGTGTTGTTATCTAATACGAGTAGATGGACTATTATAGTCATCGGTTTTAAGTCCTATTAAAGAGTAATATTTACATTCAATCATATAAAATAAAAGTTGTTTTACATATAGATCAAAAAAGTACTGTCCATTATATGTAGGAAAAACAAATGCGTTTATATGAAACCAGATGTCACAATTGCAAATTTTTTAAGTTCATTTGCGTCGCATTACTTGCTAAAAATTTCTGATAGAAGAGGTCAACAGACTAGAAACTATGTATAATATTAAGGTCTTACGCGAGTGTGGATCCAGCCCAAGTTCAAGGATCGTTTAACACTATGATAGGATGAGTGGCGCGTGGGGTGCATACCAAATAACCAAAAGATACATGGGATTAGTAACATACTCTTTGCAAACACCCAATCAGTGTGTTGACACTTATACTCGTATTGTATACAGATTTCGCGTCAGTACGGTCCTGGAATGCTAACAGATGTTAACAGACAGCTTTGTTCTACAATAGGGTTACTATATATTGTTATACGGTATATTATCAGACTGAATTGAGATTTTTGGTTACAATTATTTTACCGCTGTGAAGACTGAGTTAATATTATTCAGCGAATATAAAAATCCATTAGAAAAGATACATTAAAAAAAATTTCACGAGCAATTCTAATTCTATGAAAACGTATATTTTCTCCATGGGGGTGGAAGTAGCAAGAGGGTGGAAGTTTTTTATAATAAGAAATTCCTTAACGTCCTTGATTCTGTAAATAACAATCTAATGTTAATTGTAAATTCAGTGGTATCATCATAAATATTGTTTTTAAGAAAATAAAGTATAATGACACGTTTTACATACAATTCATTTCCAAACATTATTTGTTGTTACAGAATTAAAGTAAATAGTTACTCATGTCTTAGTTGGATCCTATTAGACTGAAGTTGTTTAGAATAGCCATCACACGCAGAACACAAATGTTGCTTCGACGTAACCCGCCTAATCCGTATGTTTTCGCATTCATGGACGCTGTAAGAACGTTTCACTACTCGAGACGTGCTGTTGGTACATAGTTACAAGTGTTTCCCGATAACTGCCATAGTATTCAGTGCTACACGAAATCCTTTTAAAGTATTCTATGACATATTACCAAATGCTTGCACGTTTGGTATTCAAGATCTTTTGTCATTTATCCGTATACTTACGTATGATAATCGTTTAAATACTTTTAATCTTACAAGCAATATTTACTATAGCAATGATTGTAAAGTTTTGATATTAGATAAAACGTTCAGAATAATTCTGGAGCTCTTTTCCAGAGCGAGAAAGATATTTTTCGTAGACGGCTAATCCACCGTTTTGGTTGGGTTTGTATTGTTAGATTTTATTATTTGGGAATTTGCACGAGGTAATACTGTTAAGCATCTTATTCAACAACGATGATGAATTTGTAATTCAATATCGTAACTCATCTGAAGATGGAAAGAGAAAAAAAAGAGAAATAAATATTATACTCGTAGTGCGATTAAAGCGACTCCAAAAAAAAAATAGACGAACATCTTTTGACATATTTTTGCTAGATTTTCAATGCTAATAAATATTATGCCATATATGGAGCCTTTGCGCACTGATTTCTATGCCTAATGATGCGGTGTTTCATATAAATAAAACGAATAACAATATCATTATATTAAAAAATAATAGAAATACGATCTCTTGTTATTTTTAAGCATCTGTTATGTTACTTAACTTATCTGCAGTAAAAGGCCATTAAAAGGGTTACGTACAGCTATAGCCGTGGAAAACCACAGCTGCCGGTTTTCGGTACGTCCCATTCTTGTTCGATACCTCATTACGTGTTTGTTCCATTAATTCAACAACATAATGGAGCTGTTTTATTTTGGCTTCCATAGAAGCTTCGGTATGACTTTGTTAATTAAGTAATATAGACAAGATTTATGGGTTTTCTTCACGTGCAATTCGAAATTATCCGCGCGATCCTTGAGGATGTTCGCAAAAAAAGTAACCCGTATTACCTATGAACAACTTTTTATTATTTATATTATTTTTTGATTGATTGGCTACTCTCAGAGATAAGTTCGTTCCAATAAAACGGAGAGATAAACAGGAAAATTGTTGTTATTTTGATATAATTACGTTTTTTTATTGATTTCCATGGTTAATAAATTATTCCATAAAGGTCGTCAGGATCCCAAATAAATATTTTGCGGATTTTAATTTATTGAGGTTGTTATAAAAGGAACTGCTCTCATAAGCTTACGGATTATACTTATACACATTTTAATACTATGTGGAGTTTATGATAAAAGTCAACGAACACCATTGACTTTGTTAGTTTTATAAAAATGTTGGTGTTTTTAAAATAAATTGTTTTCGACAAAGGATGAAACACATCGGTGTATTGTTCCACGATCACGCTAATATTATCGCTAAACAAACATTCGTTACCGGTTATATTGTGTTTGTAATGTACTTGTTTGTATTTGCAGGTAAACATGGAATAGGATCAATCATGCATGGGATAGCAATATACAATGTTCCCTTCACTATATAAATATCACCATATAACGTATACAGTAGGATAACTAACGAAAATATTTACTTTTACAAGGTGTTATTAAAGTTAATATGTAAATTTATTTTGGTGAAAATTCGTAACTGAATTTTGAAGTTTTCATCCACCGATTGACCTGAAATTTTGTATAATTCAGGTGACACTGCATGGTTATGTAAGTGAAAAATATGAAAACCATGTTTTTAACAATGTTTTAACTGGGAATTTGTTGTTCTTTGTCAATCTTAAATAACCATATATATTTAGAAAACATTGTTTAAGTTTTTTAACAGTTACGAATTTGAATGAGAAGAACTTACATATTTTAGTTAGTATTTTACGTATGTATGTGTATGGTATGCACAAAAAATGAAATGAAAATATATTATGCGTCTTAGTAGTCCTTATAATGTTAGCAATAAATAAACTACTGCGTTTTATTTCGTATTTCTGAAAGAAATATCATATTACAAAATAATTTCATGAAACATCAAATCTTATTTTAGTTTTAGTACATTATTGTTTTTCAATAGTTTTTGCTGTGTTAGAGTAAAACTCTATGACTTTTTGATGATGTACCGACGTTCGAAGTCTTTACTTTTGAATGGACTTCAACTGAATTAAGCGGCAAAATTAACTAATGTGTTTACTTTAGTCACTTCATTATCGAATAGGTTTTTACTGAAATTTATTTCATTTTAATTAGGCTGCGAGCATAAGCGTTAAATTAATTAAAATCGACGCGGTTGCTCATTAAACCGTAAGTAATAACGAAATTGAAGTCGAATGCAACTCTATTAACAGAACTACTTGACCTTTAAACTACTGCCAAGTAACAGTGAATAAGCACAGTAAAGTGTCTTTTGTTTGACGTCATATACGAATCTATATATAGCATATAAAGATATTTCGGTACACTATTTTGTGTAACTGAAACATATGTATTTAATTCGCTACAACCAAATTTATTTTCTCTTATTTTTGTATATTTAAGCCAAACGATGAAGCAGACGGGCCACCTGATGGAAAGTGGTCACCTTCACCTATGGACATTTACAACAGTAGAGGAGTTACAAATGCATCGCCGGCATATTAATTATTTTTGGACATCATTTTCTTGGTCAATGTTTGTTCTCGTTAACATCTCACACGATTTTATTATATGATGCCACATGCCCACTGATGTCACAGCACCACGTGTGATTATGCACTATTTAAGGGATAGTTGGCTAGTTTAGCTAGATTTGATGCGGGCTGGCTAACGTTAATAGCGTTACATAGCATTAAATTGTTATTTTAAATAATAGATTGTCAATTTTTGGAGTAACATAAAAGGTGATTTGATGCAGGTGTAAATAAATACGGCGTATTTTATTCAGTGACCAGCACGTATCTACAGATTCACTCAAAATAAATAATAAATATTTGAGCAGCATGTGAACCGAAATGTGGTGTTGACGTCCGATTCTATTTACAAGTTATAAAACTGCAGCGGATGGCCTCTGCTTTAAATATTGGTGGAATTTTATGAATAAAATATGAACTGAAAACTTATTCGAATATTTCCTACATACCTTGTTTTTATTTTCTTTTTATTTGCTAGTAGTTTAGTAACATAGCACAAAACAATACACTTTTCACCCTGTCATTCGTGGCGTTTTAATGGTAGTAACTGATGAAGGAATATAATAAGGTCTGCCCTTTGATTCTAAAGCGGTCATACTGATTCACTTGCTTTGAACAACTATTAAGATTTGTATGAGTTTAGAAGCATTAGGTGTCCCTCAATAGGACTATCAAAATTAAAACAATGACATTATGTCGGAAATGATTATTCGGAAAAAGTATAAGGAATATGGTTATATAAACCGTTTATTTTGTAATATATAATTTATGACGTAAAATAAAACTTACCACATTATCATGCAACTAGTTAAGTAATTTAATTACTCAGTAAAAGTAAATAAGCTATTAATATATGAGGTATTTATTTCTTTACACCGCAATTTTATTTAAAATGTTATAAAACTTACGAAACCGTGCCGAAACAGCGGGCAAAGGTTGTAATTTATAAATTCAGAAGCCACGAATTTTCAACAAAATTAACTTAAAATTCGCCCGGTGACGGGTCAGTGATGGAATATATAAAAATGCTTTCGAACTGACTTGGGATGGAGAAATAAGTTATAAAATTTTAAAATATCACCCAATTTTAGAAACGAGATTTGGTGAAATTTTAGAACGTTTTAAAATAATACTATATCGGAAACATGACGTGGGCTAGTTGGCTGGGTGGAAAATTTATCAAATATTTTGAATATCCCGTCCTCGGAAGTAGTAACGCAATTGTGATCAGCCCCGAATAGGACTAACAGTAGAGTAACTTACACTAACAATTTCTATGTCCATGTCAGTAAAAATTATTAAACAACTAATCGTAGTGGGTGCTATGGACACGTAGAAAGCTATTTACATAAACACAGAGCAGAAAGAGACATTCAAATATCTATTAGGTCGGGAATCGAACCAGCTATCTCTCCAGGTCAGTCTTGTCCACTGACCGCTGCGCTACGCGTATCATAATCATTTGTTAAGATTGTTCTTTACAGTTATTTTCATTCGTAATTTTACTGGGAATACCGCTCAGCAAAAAATTCGGATTCGGTTTTAACTGTATGTGTCAGAAATCCTATCGAATAAATGCCATAATAAAACGCTATAGTTTCGCGGCCAGATTGATATCATCGTGACAACCAATTATCGGTCCAACTGGGAGCGGGTTTCCTCTCAGAATGAGAGGGTTTTAGGCCATAGTCCACGGCGCTGGCCTACTATGGATTGCTGGACATCACACATCTTTGAGACATATATTGTTTTTTGTTCCTCTTTCATGAGTGAAGGTTTTCTCACGATCTTTGTTTTCTCTTTAAAGCAAGTGATAATTACGAGTAATCTATATACAGATAAATAAAATTGGAATGTCTATTTGTAATTTTCAAATAGCCGCTTTTAACTGAATGCATATTTATAGAAATAAATAAAATTGGAGTGTTTGTTTGTAATGCATATATACATGGTCCAATACCTAAATAACATTTTTTACACTTTTTGTGTCTGATTGTCCCGGCTTATCATTGGAACGGGTGGACTGATTTTGACTTTCACAGGCACATAGCTGATGTAATGAGGAGTAACTTAGGCTAATTTTATTTTTGAATTTTAAAATTTAATTAAATTTCACGCGACCGAAGTCGCCTGAACAGCTAGTTTATAATACGCACATATTTATATATATCAGAGGTACGTGCCTAGGATTGTAACGCAGACCTCCAAGAAACTGAGTTCTTAACCACTAGGCTGTCACTGCTTTATTTTATATGCTTTATTTGCATTTAAATACATAACAAGAAGACTCCATTTCAGATTACAGGATTTTTTCACAAGATTTAATAATGGAACGTAGCGATATGTCAATTTAGTCATCTTATTATTTATAGTTACGTCTTGTAGTTAGAAATTAGGATGTTGTAGTATAATGCACGATAGAGAATTGAAAAAGCTATATGAATCGAGAAAAGCATCATAATATAATTATATCATACAGATAATTTATGTCGTTAGTCGTTTCATGTTCTCTATCGAAAATATCCACTTAATGCTCTGGAGACATTAATTCTATGTGAAATTGCTACAACTCCAATAACGTTTCAATGCATAATATAACAGGTGGTTCTCGTGTCTTATAGCCAAAGTACATATATATCTTATAAGTAATTCAATTTAGTCGGAGTAACTTAATATTTGAGTTACAAGAGAACTTCAAAACAGCTGCCAAAAATTTTTAAGTTACTTTTAGAAATGACATTGATGAGTCTTTCACAAAAATGTTCTTTTGTAATTTGATAAAAGAAGAAATATTCTACGAGTATTTTATTATTTGTTTCACAGGTGTCTCTAATTTTTCCAAAAATATAAACGAAAAGTTAGTTTCAATGATTACAAACAACAATATATTATAATTTTTATAAAACTTTTTTTTATATGGCTGAAGTGGCAAACGATCTTGCAGCGTCACCTGATGGTAAGTGGTCACTACCGCTCACGACATTTGTGACAAACTCAAATACGAGTAGGACCAGTCAATAAAGGGAATGTTAGAATAAGTTAGTGGTTTGTGTTAAAGGGAATATTAGTTCGTTAATATTCTTTAATGATGTGGACGTGGGGACAGTTAGTGTAAGTTAGTCCTGTTAATATATGTTAGTC
>DWOO01000058.1:0-11309 GCA_018251055.1 Ectomis asine | reverse complement strand
CGAGGTTGGTCACAAATGCGTTGCTACTCCTGAGGACATCCACACCCGTCCATCCGGAACACAGGTTGTTTATAAACAGGGAAAATAAGTGTGGCGGTGGTACCACCTCGGGCTAACCATATACTGGTTCATAATAGTACAAAATAAAATAATCATTGCTTTACAGAGGTTCACAAAGCGTATCGGCGGTACCTAATCGGTACTATTATACTAGCTGTATTTAGAATTTGAATACAAATTTAGTGTTTTCGATTATATGAATCTAAATTGACAGCGTAATAATAACGTGCCTAGAGCGTCTAATTTAGCCTTTGTTCAAGTTACTAAATAGTGAAATGATTAATTTGTAATAATTTTAAGCACCAAAGTTGTTTTTGATTTAATTGAAGCAGCAAACGTGTATACAGCTGTTAAGTAAAGACTGTTATTAACCACGATATATTATATATTGTTATAAAAAAACATAGTAAGTAACAACTTGCACTCACTCACTGCTACAACTAAGTTATTTACTGTGACTTCGCTCACGAATTTATACTGTTTTGTCACCAACGATACAATACCATGTTAGAAAAGTTAATTTAAATCCAATCGGTCAAGCCGTTTAGTAGTTGATATACCGATAACAGCGCCATCTACCAGATCGAATTGTATCTTTAAATCATCCATGAAGCCATCGAAATACTCATATAGAAATTCAATCCAATCGCTTCAGCCGTTTAGAAGACATGTAAAAAAGATAAGTACAGAAAGATAATCTTACTACCCGTCGTCCTGCAACTCGTTTTCCCGTAGTAATGAAGCAATTTTCCGAATTAAAAATAGCCTTTTAATTGTTCATCAGGTATAATGTCAGCGTTTAGTGGTTTAAGATTTTTCAAACCGGTCCTGTAGTTTCGGAGCCTATTCAATATTAACAAACAAGCAATAAAATTTTTCTTTTTATAATATTAGTGTAGCTTTACACATCATTTGAAAAATCAGAGGTATCTGACTTGAACTCGGTTCTCACGTGTGAGAGACCAAGTTCTTAATCACAAATCTATCACTGGTTAGAATAGACTCTAGTTATAGGAAGATAAAACATTCATCATTAAACGAGACACTGTTAGAAACAAAAACATTTAAACGACAAAGCTTAAGTAGCGTTCGTTTAATCCAAACAGTGCAAAATGAATACAAAATATAGTACCTACAAATATTCCTTCATTCCTTTATTCTTTGCGGTCTTTGAATAAAATCGCTACAAAGTTACTGCAAAAATACATTTTCATAGTTAAAATCACAGACTTGACAACGATTAGACACGGCATGCAAATACGTTTCATTCAATATTTTTCCTATATGTTTGATCTTTTCGCTGTCAAAACAAAACTGACACCGCGAACCGAAAACTATCAGTATTTCTATATTTGGGTTTAAGAAATTTATTCTCATAAAGAATATACATACATTCACTTACATGAGAACTTATAAATCAAAGACAATGATTGCATAACGGTAGCGTAACTTTTACAATTATTTTGTGGGTAGACCAAAAACAATAACAATAATACAACTCTGCCGGCTGGTATTGACGTCAGGTAATACAAAGATCGACAACAACTAGATGTGACATTTTACATTGTGTAATATTAACTTGTATTTTTACTAATCAGATATTTTCTTAATAGTTTTTTAAAAATTTGCATATTTTTTGCTTCCTTAATGCTATTAGGTAAATTATTAAATATTTTTGCACCTTGACAAGTTAAATTTTTTTTACCATAATTGGTCCTAGTTAAAGGAAGTATTATATTGTTACATTTTCTTAAACGTTTAAGCTGCGGGTGTTGATTTTTAGTATTTAGTACAATTTTAGTGTGTATGTCTTTTGTGAGTATTTTTCGTATTAAAATGCATGTGTAATATGTATAAGTTTTGTCCACGTTCATTAACTTTGTTTCGTTATATAACTTATCCGATGATGTTAAGTAATCATAGCTAAATAAAGTTTTTATTAGTTTATTTTGCGAAGTTTGTAACAATTTAAGGTTGGTTTTTGCAGCTGATCCCCATATTTCAATAAGGTAATCAATGTGCGGTTTTACTAAACAGTTGTATATAATGTATCGTACTTTTAATGGAAGACATCTAACTATACTACGTAAAGCGCCAGTCAGTGACGTTATTTTTGATTTTACCATTTTAATATGCGGTTTCCATGTTAAGCGACTATTAAGAATAAGGCCTAAATATTTTTCAGTATCTGATCTGTAAATTTTTACATTATTGATTTTAAGTGTTTCAAAATTACCTATTTTCTGCTGCGAATTTAACGTAATAGGTTTTTGTTGTATTAACTCAATGTCAATGTCAATAGATTGCATTGAAACCAGACATTCAGAAGATCAAGATCGGTTTGGGCATTATGAATAATTGATTCCATTCTGTTCCCAAAGTAAAATAAGTAGGTGTCATCGGCATATAGTGATAAATGTTCTTTGAGACCAAGTTTACAAAAGTTGTTTATATAAATTAAGAACAGCCATGGCCCGAGTACCGAACCTTGCAGGACGCCATAATTATGTTATCGGCATTGGAGTACTTTCGAAATCTGCTGTTATTAGTACTTGAAATCGATTGAACAAATAAGATTCAAACATTTTGTATGCATTTTCTGTAATTCCTATATCATATAATTTCAAAAGTGTGTCATTTAGTGTCAAACGCTCTTTTTAAATCAACGAATATATCTAAACATATTTTTTTCTCATCAATATTATCTCTAATTTTGGTACTTACTTCCACTGTTGCACCGAGTGTATTGCATTTTCATCTACGAGTATATCCGTATTGCTTGTCATAAAGGAAATTAATTGAATCTAAATATGCTTCAAGGCGAGTATAAATAACTTTTTCAAAAATTTTTGAAAGAATCGGGAGCACAGATATTGGGCGATAGTTATTGGGGTCGGACCTAGAACCCGATTTAAAGACTGGTGTAACTTTAGCTATTTTTAAATTCCCGGGAAACGTACCTATATTTAGGCAGTGGTTTCAGCAGTGGTTTAGTGGTTAATTGTGTGACAATATGGTGTTTAATGTATTGAGGTGATTTGTGCTTAAATTATCAATACCAGAAATTGTGTTCGCATCTAGGTCGTCAATTATTTTAAGAATTTCTTTATTAGTTGTCGGGTCTTAAGTTTGCAAGCCAAATCGCTTAATGGAATAAACAGTGATTAGAGATTCAGACAGAACATGTTCTCTCATGTCATGACATTGAGTAGGTAGTAAGTGCACTTAGTATCAAGCTACATAATATTTATCCAAATCCATAATAAACATATGCTACATTACTACATAGTATAAAACAGAGTCGCTCCCTCTCTCTCTAAATCTCTTTTTTAGAACCATGCAACAGATTAAGATCTTTTCATTGTGATTTAGATTCATTTATTCCCGAAGGTATATACATACAAAATTCTAATTCAGTATACATGATAAAAATATGCTACAAATCACTACATAGTAAAAAACAAAGTCAGTCCCCGCCTTTTCTTCTTAGCTTTCTTTTTTAAAACCATGCAACGGATTTTAATGCAATTCTCACTGTTCTATGGAATACATCAAAACACTACGGAAATGTACATCATAAAAAGGCCTACAAAAATATGATCGACAAAAATCGAATAAGATAAAGAAAAGTAAATAACAACCTAGAATAGACACAGTATAAATTAGTGATAGATATAAATTGAACTATTGATTAACTTCGTCAGTAATATGTACGAGGGACGTTTAGTGTAAGTTAATTCATGCTTAGTAACAGCACTGATCAGAACGTGATAGGTAGCAATCACTAAATTCTATTTCAGTCCTATTTGAAGTAGTTACTCTTCTCGAAGACTATTATCTCGTCTTATATTATATGTAACCGGCAATCACTAATATTTCATTAGTCGAAACACAAATTTCTAATAAACAATTGACACGCTGTGTAAATGGGTACACTCCAGGTGATATACATCCATACTGGAAGACTAACTTGTCTCCTCTTATATGACATGCAATCACCCATTACGTTGGCCGAAACACAAATTTCGAATCGAAAACAAGGGGTGTGCTCTAGGTGAGCCACATACAAATTTTACCATTAATATTGCCACAATTTACTTCGATTTCACCAAATTAATAATCTAATGTATTTCTTTAAAGGTTTCAATCAAGATGTGGGCTTGTGACCCAGTTATCACCACAAACATAATGGACAGCTTCCAGGGCGCTGGGCCACTGTTTGCACAAGCCCTGCAAACGTTCATGGCAGCACACTGCGCCTTGGTCGGAGACCACTTATGGCCAGACGATGCCACTGAAGCTGTATTTAAAGGTAAAATAGTAAAAAGAGAACACTTTATCGAAGTACATTAAAAAGTTTTATCATAACAAACTATTATTATTCTACTGGACGTTAGTATACTAGGGGACTATATATGTGTATATATATATCTTCATATTGCATGGTTATTAGCAATTATAGTCTAGTGGTTGAAAACGCGACCTCTCATACTGGAGAACCGAGTTCATATCTCAAGCACGCACCTCTATTTAAATGTTAATTATTATCACTTGCTTTTTAATGAAGGAAAATAAAATGAGAAAACCTGAACATCGGAGATTTTGTTAAAAAAAGAATCTCAAAGGAGTCTGAAGTCCACCAAGTCCCACTTGGCCAGCGCGGTGGACTATGGTCATGAATCCTTTTCATTCTGAGAGGAGACCCGTGCCCAGCAGTAGAACAATTATGGGTTGCGATAATTGCAGAGTTCTTCTCTCAAAACTAGGATTTAGGCAGTGTAATATTGCGCAGACCGTGTGCGAATTGACAGATTTTTCACACGCTTTATTTTTTTTGGAAATTTTTCGGGATCTTATCCCTTATCCAAAACCAATTAATTAGTGACAATTAATTTCAAATCACATAAAAATAAAAAATCAGATGTATTGTTATTGTATTTCAACCTTAGTTCCCCAATGTGAGAAGGCAAAATTTTCAACGACGTGCCACGCACAATTTGCCTATTCATTGTCACATCATTAACAATCTAAAAATAGGTGTAATTACGATTAAATTTTAATGTAAACACAATTATATTCTTTATCTGCAAAAAAAATATTCATATTATGAACATGATTTCGAAAACTCATTTAGTATCTTTTTAATTGAACATTATTTTCTCGTCGTATTGAGCAAATTTAATTGAACGTGTGTATCTCTTGATCGCTATTAACGTTTTTAAATAAATTTATCACGAAAAACTACCAATTTGTACCCACTTTTGTATTATAAAATGAAAATGACGAATGAGGAAGTAATTAATACGACGGGGTAATTATCCCTACCGTCTATAAACCCTCTGAAATCAACTTCAAATAAAATTAGAGTTGGGCCCTTAGTCGGCATAAGTGTTATTACCATTGAATACTAAGTTTGATATATAGTTTGAGCCTTTTAAATGAGGTTATCTTTTAATGGAAGCAATGACAGCCTAATTTTGATGAGGTCCGCGTGCAAATTCCAGCCATACAACTCCAATTTTCTAAATCATGTACGTATTATAAATTTATCTTTCTTTTCGGGCAAGGAAAACTTTTCGAGCACGGAAAACGTAAAAAACGTACATGCCTGAGATTAGAATGCCATTGATTGTTAATTAACTTATAAGTAATTAAATGAAATGAAATGATTTATTTATTGCACAAATTATGTTAATTTACAAAATACAACACAATTTGGGACCTTGACGTTATTGCAATATTTTAATTATTGTTGTGTGTGGTGGAGTTTTTACCTGGCTTTATTATTTTATTTTTATTAATGCACGAACGGATAACGCTTTGTAGTTTTATTTGAAAATGTTACTCTTATATCGTTTTCTCATGGACACCATTGTCAGAGCTGGAACAAATTGAAGTGGGATCATACAGCAAACACCAGCTTTTAAATAAAAATGGAATTGTCTAAATCAAAAGTTCTGAGGTAACAAACATAAAAAAATACAGTTGACCCTTCTCCCTTTTTGAAATCGGGTGAAACAGTTCAAATTGCGTGCAATACCATTGCAAACAACTAGTAATTATATAGCATATTGTGTTCTCCAACATTAGTTATCTATCTATACATATATTAAAACTATAAAAGAGTTCAATTCTGTACATTGAATAATAACTGACAAAAATACTCATAAAAAATCATTATGAAAATTTTGTCTGTGTGTCTGCTTAGTGTCTGTCTAGCTTTCACACAGAAACTATTTTGACACTTTTTGTTGAATGGCTTTATTTTTTTTTAATTTATTTTGAACTTTTATGCGCGAATGAAGTTGCAGGCACAGCTAATTTTAACTCAAAGAACTAACTAGTTAAATGAATGTATTGTTTTTGTTAACTATAAGTTATAATTTACTTATGAAATATGTCATCATCATCGCAACCTATCACTGTCCCACTGCTGGGTACAGATTTTGGCCATATTTCGCTACAATTAGAAATTAGTGCTGTTAGACTAGACTAGAGTGCATGGACACATGTTAGACATTTTTTTTTGGAAATTTCAAGCTTATATATACATATATACTTGAAAATAAATATAGTAGGCTTTTATTGAAAAAGGTCACATTACAACTAAAAAAAAAATTATTTAACAGGTAAAAGGATCCAAGAATCGGTGTGCGTTGTGGTCTGCTGCACGTTGTGTGTTTGTGCTGGTCTGTTGATGGCCAGATATATTCGTATGGATGCGTCATTGATCCTGGCAGCTCTAGCCGGTGTACTGACTGCTGACTTCGCATCAGGTGTGGTGCATTGGGCCGCTGACACCTGGGGAGCAGTTGACCTTCCCATAATAGGCAAGGTATTTGCAAGGTTAAGACGTTATCAACGCTCTAGCATTGAAATATCTAAATGTATATACTACATGTAGTATACAGTAAATGTATATATTGGTATACATCTAATTCTAGAATGTCACTTATGACAATGTGCCGACATTTATTTATAATATAGGAAGCAGCGAACGAACATGCAGTCTACCTGACGGTAAATGGTACTGCTGCTCATGTTCATCTGTAGTTAACTCCAATACTACTATAAGTGGGTTTTATGAGCACACTGCAGATTTGTTATCTCTTAGATATTTGCTACATGTTTAAGTATTCGTACAAGAAATGCTTTTTGATGGATTATGAATATCGTCGTTTTTTTCTACGAATATTCTTAAATATCCAGCTAATACGTATTAATTGCATCATCGATAAAAACTTGAAATAAAACATCCGATTGATTAATTGGTAATTAAGAATATTTGTAACTAAAGTCTTATTCAAAATTAATACAAAATGTTGTCTGATATTTTAATATTATATTTACATTAACAGTACAGTAGGTAGCAAATACTACTCTACTATGAATATTGGGGCTAGTATCACGACATTCTATCTTTTATCGATTGCAAAATATTAGAAATACTATCATCAAAAATGGGAAATAGAACTCCTAATAGTATTTATTTTTTGAATTTATTTATAAAATCAAAAATAATCTTTTACTACTAAATTTAACGAATACAGTAAATACATTATCTCCCGATAAAATGTGCAGATAAGATACAATATTCATACAATAATGAAATGACTCACATGATTTCATCCATCAAGATATTATCAGATACAAGTCTATAAACAAAATTATAGCTTAAAAACTCGAATCCTTAATAATATTAGGGCTTTACGAATAATCTCTTTTCTGTGCGGGCTAAGGCGAAAGCCAAGGCTCGACACTAGGACTTTTGAGTTTTATCAAAGTAAATAAGGAGCTCTATGGATATTAGGCATACAGAGTGTCTATAGCTTGAAATCATTCTCAAGCTATACGCTGAGAATTAGTTAGAAGCTAATTGTGTAGCGCTCCAGGAGGATGTTCGGGTGTATGAATTAATATTGTTTGTATGATGTAAGATTTGGAATTCACGTTCCATTAAAAAAATACATTCCATAATCACTTTACGGCCGTTGCAAAGAAATCTTTCCAGCGTTTGGGATTTATCTTAAGAAACACGCGCAACTCTAATCCGACCGAGTGGTGATGCTGCATGTAGTGTTCGGGTTCAAATTAACTCGAATCCAGTTCAAGTATATGGAAGCCAAATGAGCCCACCTATGAGCCACGACCGTAATTTTGGATAATATCCGTTCAAATACCCTTCAAGGCCTTCCTCCTGGGATGTCTTAATTTCAATTCTCTTAAGACTTTGAGAACTACGGTCCACACAAGAAGAGCATATTGTTGTACCTTCCAGTTGCGCGTTTACTCATGATAATTCCCCTCTGCGTCATACCCTTTGTCGTAACAGATTTTCTCGACATTTATATAACCTCGATCTGTTTTCTGATGGAAAGTTGTTATGATAACATGCCTGAGGTTCTCAATTACAATACTGACAGAATTAATTAATTTTGTTTCATGAAACATTATTTTTTATTATTATTTTGAGTTGCTTTTTTGCTCCCTATTTTAAAGGGGTGAATATATACGTGTCGCGGGCCTAAGCCAAGCGGTGCAGAAGAGTAAAGAATTTAAGAATTTAAATTTCCGGGTTATTGGGCATGTATTTTGGCTTTTTGAAGTAATACAAATGTAGAATAAGGTATTTCAATGGCACTTAGGGAGGTGTGTAGTGTAATTGGAATAATTGTAGTGGTCGACATAACTAAAGGTATGGTTTTGACTGTATTTTACTTCCACTTTCTTTTATTTCTACAGCGAGATATTCATATTTAGCTAGTTTTTCTGAGTGTGTGGCAAGTAGAGTATGGGTGTTGCATACTATTATATCTATTCGAAATACTGTTTTCTTTATTTTGTCGAAAATAGTGATCTCTGATCTGTTGTAATGCACAGTTTTGTCAGTGATAATAGTTTTGTCCCAATAAATTTTGTAATGGTTATTTTCTAATATAGCGTCTGATATATATTTATAGTACGATACTTTTTTTTGCAAATTAAGGCGATGTTTTGATAAATTATTACTGAAACCTTCTCGTGTCTGTGCTTGTAATCAGTTTGGACTGTTATTAATAGTAGTTGTTGCTAATAGTAGGGGAGCCCAAGAGGGGATTTCGGGATTTACTCAAGCGCGGCAGATTAATAAATTGTGAGATTCCTTGTATCTGGTTAAGTACGTCCACCAAATATATATACATACATATGGCCACCCGCCAACGATAAAAGATCAGATTTGTAAAAAAAATTGATCATCTGAACTTCTCGAGCTGAGCTACATGCTCGTTTGCTACTTCTATTGTATAAAAATAAAATAAGTTCAATGATTAAAATAATAAAAAACGATTTTTTAATTGTCGGGTTGAGAGAATCTCTCCAGATAATTGTCAGATTATGAGACAGCACGTCTAGGGCAAGGTAAGATGAACAATATATATCTTAATCTGAAGCCCTGAAGTATTTTAAAGTGGCGAATTTTTTAACACTCTAAAAATAGCCGCGAGTTTGCATCACATCCAAATCATTGGATTATTACATAAGAGCTTTTCTTTAAGTTCATTTAAGATCCCCTTAGAAAATCTGACGTGCTCGATTAGTATTTTTTTTTTCATTTTCATCCCTTATGACCACCTCCAACATGGAAAAGATCAGATTAACATAAGTACATTTTTTTAAAATACGTAGGACATATCAATATCATACAATGATATCAATATCTGACGCGCTCGGTATGTCCATGTAACAGTTTTTTTTTACATTTTTAAACATCTGTAGCCGCTCCTCCTACCGATGAAAAGGTATTATATGTTATCATCTAAGCTTCGCAACCCAATAAGTCTTTATGACGCTAGAGTAAATCCACATTCAGCATCGTGGGCTCCCCTACCGTAAACAATAAATGATATAACTTACACTTACATTTTGTGATTTAATAATTTGTAAATTAGTGACTTATATCGTTCTAATGAACAGTAATATTTATTATTACGTTTTTACATACAATATTTATTGATAGCTTGTGAGACATTACATAGTTTTATCATATACTTTACATTTATATCTACAACAATTTTACGGAACACAACTATGTTTGCTATAGTAAAAGATATTATGCTGTTATAAATTACGTGGACGAAGCTTCATGTAATATATAGTAGCTAGTGTTTAATAAGTGCCGCAGCTCTTGTTGGTACAAAAGAATACATTGTCTAAAACATCGCACCACCTTAAAAATCGATACTCACCTGAAGGGGAAAAGTCCTTCATTAATTATTTACTCCACTGCGACTTTGTTGTCGCCCGTTACTTAGATACCTACTTAAGTATCGGTGTATTCTTTATACATATATATCCTTTATATAATTGTAAAATTTAGGTCACTATTACATGTTTTAACACGCTTTACTATATACTAATAAGTAAATAAGGTTATAATTGCTGCGTTTAGGTTTTTTTCGACCTTAACTAATTAATTAATATAGTTCTGCAAATTCGTATAAATAGCAATTATTGTTTCTAATTCTTCTTATTCAAATTATTACAAGAAAGTTATTATTATAGTAATCATTCACCAAGTTTATGGCATGCCAAAAAATCGAACGAAACTAACGCTATTGTGCAATGCCGCCCAAGACATGTGACAAACCTCGAAAAGGACTATTTAAACGGAGTGTTAGAATAAGTTAGTATAGATGTTAATGATAATAAAAAGTTAGTCCTGTTAATATATGTTAGTCCATGTTAATAAACATAAGAACCTTACAGCTAGTCCTGATTTGAGGCTGGTTTCAAATGCGTTGCTAATTCTGAGGCCTAGTGGCCTTGTATTTAAGTGGTGGTAATCCGGGTTTTGATGTAGGTCCCAAACCATGACCAAGAATAACGTTTTACATCTACTTTGTAGAATTTTCTTTGAGTTAAACCCAGCGATCATAATAATGCATAACAAAATCTTCGTGATACTGTAACGGTCTGATGGGCAGTGTTCCAGTTTGAATAGTTGAGTTCCATATTAAACCCATATCCCCTTTATGCAAAGTCGGAATCTGAAACATTGATTTCTGCCACGGTATAGTTGCGATTTTTCTAAATTCATTACTAATTTCTACATTATTTGGGGCCAGTTAGGACATTCTATGGATGGCAGTGGTACGTTAATGTTTGTTCGCTGATTCCTATATAATCATGAAAGATATACATCAAACCATCCTCTTAATGTAGAAAATATAGAAACAGTCGAGCGAACTTTAGAATAATGAAACTTCAAT
>DWOO01000057.1:0-11331 GCA_018251055.1 Ectomis asine | reverse complement strand
ATCCATCCAGTGGTTTTAAAATTTATCTATTATATCTAGACAAACAAAAAAACAAGTCACTTCCTTATAGTATTATAAAAAAACTTAAACAAAAAAATGACTCATAAGGTACATGATGCTTGTGGTTAACGCAATAAGCGGCTATAAGCACTCGGTCCAGGTTTCTAATCTAAACTAACATGAAAGTTCGCTTTGAACATCGCAAGGAAGAGATTTCTTCATGAAGTTTCATATCAAATCATTTTGAATCATGGCTGTTTATTGCATTTCTTACTTTAACATTAGACTCGTGCTAACAGTAGTGTGACCAAAATAGGCTGATGTAGTTAACGAGCAAACTTCATCAAATCAATGTGTGTATCAGTTAGTATTGGTATATTATAAGGATAAATAAATTAGGTTGAATTTAAGACGCCCCAGTATTTTTTTATATGTTGATCTGAAACATTGTTATACCTACAAGTTTTACAACGCCTATAATATTCTACTCATCCGTAAAATAAAAAAAAGAATTAACCAAGATTATGACATTTTATTGATATTCTTTCCTTGAAATTGGTTTTTGAAAGACTCAATTTTAAAATTTCTTTTATTTTATTTATACCGTTTATGAAAGACTGAATTTTAAATTTTCTCCATTATTTAATAGAAACGTTGATATCGCTGTGAGGGAATCCTAACTTTAATATTTGAAGTTTTATGTAAACGTCCTTTATCCTTTAAGATAAGTAGATAGAGATTATAGTAATTGTGCACGGAGTGGTGGCCTTAATCTGGTATGGTAATATATCTGACTTCTATTTGCTCAGCCGCGTGTCAAAATATTTGTTCCCTATGAAAGAAACAGTTCCGACTCCAAAGGATTAATTCTTTGTGTGATAAAACATCGGGTGCCACATACTGCGCTCAATGAATAGATGATTTTTTATCTCTCCATCTTTTGAATTTTTTTCAAAGAATTATCCTTTTATTCGGCATCTGTGGCGCTTTGATTCCGCTTCTTTATTCAACGGTATCCACTCATAAATTTTTATGTTTTGTTCATTTTGAGTTATACAGTAATATTACTATAATGGCAATCGGTAGGAGTAATTTGATATCGGCCTTTGTCTCGTCTCGTTGTTTTAATAATTTAAATAGAAATCAAATTCTTATCGTGATGGATCGTGCATCATCGGGATCCTCCAGTTTCGGGGGACAATAGAGACAATACACTCAATATGATTTTAAGTGGAATATTTATTGATATTGACTCGACCTTCTTATAATTTTATTGTTTATAAATTTTCTAAAATTTAGTGTTTAGTAATGTATTTGTTTCTAATGCAAATAATCCGTAAAGTTAATTAGCGAACACATCATAAGACTGAGATATTTATGTGGACTTTAGTCACAGGGCAATAATAAGCTTCGTAAATATTTTTTACCACGTATTTTGAATTTAATCAGCTAAAGTGATCTCACAGACGCCACTCCAGACTCGTAACGGCGTCGTGTCAATCAGTGGTATAAATTTGATGCAAGACAATAACAATATATTCTTTCACAATGTACGCTTTTACGATGTCACCTCCTCATTACGAACGGTCGCTTGCAATTGCAGTAATGAGTTGGATTGCAAGTTTCCATTATGCAGGCACACGACGTTCCCTTATAAAGTTATAAACCTCGAACAATTCTTTTTATTTTATTTTTATTAGTTTTGCCTCGTTTAAAGCTAAATTATTAGCACCACTTAAGTCTGCCTCTCTTTATCATTTGTAAATAGACGCAGTGAGCATTTTACGAGGGTTCTCGAGTATTGATCGGTAGAAGTGTAAAGTCATAATAGAAATGATACTTTAAGGTTTAGTTTCGATATCTAAGAAGTATCTTCTGTGAAGGTAATGCAATCGGTGTCGACTACAAGATCCCTCCAATTAAATTTGTGTGGTCCTGTGGACGGGTTTTTAAATAATATAGATTATACTTTATTGCTATAAAGCTGTTATAAATCGCGCCAGGATTTGAAAAGCGGAGTTCAGAGTTTATTTAAAATCTCTATAATGACATTAAAAAAATGTCAGTAATCTGTTATTTATCGACCGTTGATATTGGTTGGTTAGGAACAAATGGTTTTGGTATATTAATTCACAAGAAAATATCTCTGCATCCGTCTCTGCTCATTCTTAATTTCTAAATTATTTTTATGGCCTTCATTCCGCTATCGTTTTATTGTTTGTGTCGTATAGTGTATCGATTACAGTATCGACTTTATTCAATTGTTCCTTCGTTAAAAAAGAACGGATTTACACACAATGTAGATTAGGTAGAGTTTATTTTAGTATTGTGATATGAGGATTTCTTAATATACCGCTTTATTTCTTTGAAATTGGTTCGAAACGATTCATTTAGACTTTATAGTGCAACACTTCAGTATCGACATGGAAATCTGAATCGGGAGTGGTGTTGCATTTCTACGGCTATGAGACCGAATAAAAAAGTCATAAAACGGCATGACAGGCTTGGGAACACTGTGTAGTAAGTAATGTCCTCCGATATCGTATGCTCAGTTTATTGGACCGACAACAGCGAAAGCTCCAATACGTTGCACTTATCGTTTATCGGCGTGTAATGATATAATGTTACATGCTCGTAAAAATCTAAACTAAAAACTAGTCCCACCTCGATCGCATTAAGGACGAACATCAATAGTTTTCTCATGTTGAATTGAATATTCATTAGGATGAAGAAAGTTTCCTTAATCATTGAAGAATCATTGACGTATTATTTGTTTTATCTATGTATAAAAATTTTAGTAACTAGTCAATACGATAAAGCTTTTTTTAAAGTTAGTTGTTCTTCCTTAAAATTCAAACGAAATTTAGCAATGTTAATTGCTTCCGGTAGTTATTACTATACATGCAGAATATGTTTTTCCCATTGTTCGTGATAATTGGTAATTAGTATCAATGTGCTAAAATCGAGCCTAATGTGGAATAGATTAGCAGTTTATCGATTGCGTTGCTATTAACAGTGGGCGCGGTGTATACTTTATATTCGTTTACAATTTGTTTGTTTTCATAATAGCTTTTAGGATCGCTTTGTCTTTGTGATCTGTGTATTATTGATGTGATAATTTGTTAACTAAACATCTTTTCGTCATATTGAGTCGCTTCTTACGATTGCGTCAAACACGTTCTACCTATATACGTGGTTATTGTGTTGTTGTCATCGTTTTATTCTTTCTGGTTTTGTTTTTTGTATATAATGGAATTATTATGGTGATGTCAGCGTTGATTTCTGGACATGATAGTCACAATGGTAACGCCCCGTCTGACTATATTGCAATGTATGAGCTCATTTGTGTGGCGAGTATAATTTTTATAATAATTATTATTTTACTTTAAGTGGTCTTTGACTTTAACCGTCTTTAAGAATGAATATATGCTGATTAGGGTGAACAATGAATTGGAGAAATTATCGGCTTGGCGCCTATGTCGGCGGCCACACAGGAAATGCCTTGGATTGGCTTGGAACGGCCGTCTGTGACACGAGTGTAATGGTTCTGCTGTTAATCAAAGGCAGTTGATTGCCAATTTTCACGTTGAGGAACTCCTAATTCGGAAGCTCCGATTTTAAGTTGAGCGATCGTATTTCGACGATCCTTTTTCTCTTTGTCTTTACCAGGTTCCCTTTTTGTTCCTTTTCAACTTGTTGTTTTTGTCATCGCGTTATATTTGTAGTAGTTACCGTATCAATTTATCATAACAGCATTAATTATTGTAATGTATTTTAAACCAGTATTATGTGTTTGTTTGAACTTTCTATTGTCTTCCAATTAGACTTATTAAAATTTATTGAGCGTAACAAGAAAATTACGGAGGCAGTTCTACGCACGTTGTCTATTATTGACACAGTTTTATATTTGATTTATTTGAATACGCAATTACGCGTAGCGTGTAATAAAATTAATGTTACGAAAGAAGATTGTACAGTATGTTTGATTCATTCTTTCGTTATTATAAGTTTTCTTTTTATTCTCTTTTCAGTTTTTGTTTTATGTATATTTAAATTGTTTAAAATCTTGTATTCTATTTATATTTACAACCTCCTTTAGAAACATTTTCATAAATGAATATTCATGGTTCACTAAAAATCCTATTTCGCCTACAGTTGATAATAGGTGTTTTCTGATAATCTACACATATGCATTTTGATAAGCTATAAATAACAAATGGATAGGCACTCTGAGATTCCATGATACTTCGGATGCATACTTTATACATATTTGGAGATATAAATTACGATATCAATTGAAGATGATATCTCTAGTACAAATACGAAATAGTGCAAAAGACGGACTCCTAAGAGTACGTGTGGGTGGTGCGGTTTATGTGCTGCTCAATCAGCTATGGTTGTTGGTTGCACGCGCTAACGATTTGGGTCTACCGCACATGTGACACTTTTGCTAGTAGAATTTAAAATTTTTATTCTTAAAAAAGTGGCAATCATAGGTCCATGTAATTCAATTGATGTTGATTGATACCATTTCTGTCACCTCTGTGATAGGTTTTCACTATACCATAAATAACTCTTTTTTTATTTATTAGCCTTGTTTCTGCTAAGCTCTGACTTAGTCTTCCCCAGTCGTGATTTTTCCTTTGTCATGAGTATTGTTAGTAGGGATATACATCTGGCGGCAGATACTAAAAGTGTAGAGTGTGCTCTGGGCCTAATATTACAGTACTTATTGGCAGTTCGACATTGCGCATCCCTGTGGCGCGCTACTGCATGATATTGTTACGATTGTAGCGTATTGCCAGACCACCAGAGAGTCGTTTGGGGAAAGCCGTTTCATATTTACTGTGATATTTGCTTCCTCGTTGCTTTTATTCGTTTCGTGTTAATTGCTTTGCTACTTTAAGTGACGGTTTATGAAGCGGGTGTATGTGTTTGAGGATGTGTTATTTTTCAATAAATTATTTACGGTTGTTTTCGAGGCTGGCATGGAAGAAATTTTTTGGGTATAATTTTCGGGTCATTCGTTTTTTATTTATTCATTAAAAATGCATAATATATAACATTGATTTTGGTACCATAATACATCTGCATGTTACGGTACTTGTATAGTAATTATATATTACATCGTATCTTAGATTTAAAGTATTTTAGCTTTGGATTTATCCTAGTTTTCTGGTTTATCTAAATATAGTCTAATTATCGTAGGTTATGTTTCTTGCTCGTTTATTTATTTATAACGCCAGTCATACAGAAGCAGTTAAATAAATTGACATTGTTACCTGTAAAGTCGATAGAAATTATTGATGTTGTGACTGGTGCCCAATCAAAGTCTGAACGAGATCCAACCCGTATCAATAACGCAGATCGGATGATAAGCCAGCGATAAATAATGCTGGGCCTGATAACATCTTCACCCGTTGTGGACCACGGAATTCGTTCCTTGTCAATGATTTACTGAATGGGTGTAAGGACTTTAGTAAATGTTTATTTGACACTAAGGGCTCTGAACGGGTTTTTATATTTCTTTTAATTTTTAAGAGTTACTGTAATAATGCAAGTTAAACATTATTTCATCGGTATAATTTGTTCCATTCCATCCATCCATGAAGCTTTTAGGGTTCACTGAAGGACATAAGCCTCCTCTAAATAGCGCCAATTCGACCGGTCCTGTGTCCTCTGAAACCAGGGGCTTTGTGCTGTCTTCGTTATGTAAAATCCACCTAGTCTATAATTTTTGTATAATTTTTTACTAAATATAAATTGTTACAGAAATATCATCTTAAGAATGTGATAAAATCGATCATTGAAACTTGCCTTACAAACCTGTTACCCCGTTTAGATCTAACGCGTTTATTATATCACGAGATCCGTAATATAAAATCAATTCTTCGACGTTTTAATTAACACATTATAACACTATAAAACTTTCACCGAGCTTACACAACTCCGATGAGTTCGAACAAGTGTAAAGGGTACAATTCTTAAATGATTTCGGCCACGTGTCTTCAACAGTTCGTGTTTGTTTGTAAAGGCGCACGAGACCACACAGTAAGGAGGCAATCATCTGACCATCGCTCACCCTGCTCTGACTCTGTAATCACGCCATCATTACCTCTAATGACGTGTTAACGTTGCTTTATGGGAATGCCAAACATGACGTTCACATTTCGGTCATTTACATTTGTTTGTCCACTATCTTCGTGTTGTTTGTTCAAGTCTTCTAAGACAGAGGGCGGCGTCTCGGCCAGCCACCGGTGTGCTTGAATTTAAGTGCAACTTGGTATTGGATTGTGTTTCATGTTTGTGTTGTGTTTCCTGTTTTTTGTATCCGACTTTGCCCATCTGTTGATTGCAGTCTTTAATTTTCAGTTTAAATTAATATAATACTCTTGAACAAAATTGAAGTCTAGTGCTCGGAAATAAAAGAGGTTCGGAAATGTTATCTTAGTATAAAAACTAATGGTTTTTGGTTTATCTGACCCAGAAACATATTCCAATTAAGTACCTATAGCTTACAAGTATGCCTATTACTATGAACTATTGATTCGTTCCCGTGGTTTAACGGATTATCTAATAAAAAACATTTTAACCTATTTCGCACCTCCGAGTAGTAACATTGGTTGTAGCGAGGAATCTGACGTGACCGTGGGATCCAAATATTATGCAAACACCAATAATTCTCATGTATTTTCTCACTCATCACACTTGGCTTTCATAGGTGCGAAATGTAGGTTGCGAAGAACCACTGTCCCAAACATGTCGCTGAGAAATTATTCATATATGATACTTTCTCATTCTATTAAAAATCAAGGTTGAATAAGTTGCTTATTATGATTTGTCAGTTTGGTTAAGCATTGTGTGATAATTACTACTCGGTTTGTCAACCATTACTTTGTATTATATCTTGGCGGATGAGAAGCTTTATGTTTAATTACATTAAACTTTCAACAAACTCTTATACTCTTTTCTACCTTCTCTTAAAGCAGGGCCAACCGCTACTTAACGGAAATACTATAGGAATCGTAAGGAAAATTTTGATTCCAGCATATAGAATTTCATAATACTTTGATATTTTACTACAGAGCCCCAAATCAAATCTAAGGTATTAGGAGGTTTAGATCTCTATTCGAGGCTGGTCTCGTTAAAATAAACTATATTCATTAGGAAAAAAAGTTTAGCAAGTTAAATGATCTCTAAGAAACTCACAAACTACAGTATAATTACAGAGAATGCTCTCAATTAATACTTTCCCCTGCCTATTAAAAATAAGTATTAAAAAATCATGTTAGAAATAAATTTCATACTACGAGTAGGATGTTCTAAAGTTGTACTATAATGTGACTGCGTGTTTCTTTGTCTCAAATAACTTGTTGAATATTTTGCCAGTTTAAAGTAAAAATTAGCACTCTTAAATTACGTTACTAGGAATGTCATCGCCGTCGGTGCCAACATCACTGTAAAGTCTGATTACCGCGGTATACCAAACACTTAGTGAACAGATGTACATGAAGTGATCACTTAGCATAAGGTGGACTGAACACTTGTTTTCTTCCGTTCCACTAAGTGTCCACCAATACATTAAGTATATGATCTACAATAAATTAAATATAGTCCAATAGAAACGAATTGTATATGACTGCAATATTTCTTATGTTATATATTAATGTGTTTTGTGCATAAATCATTAGTTGGTGCTTTTAAACTTTCACGGTAACACAAAAATAGGACTGGTTAAGAACACCCACGGTTGTCTACCTTCCGGACTGTGTTAATACGTCCCTGTTGGTTTTGTGTATTCGACAAAATCGTTTTACTGCAGATGGAAGCAATAATGCTCTCTAACGTCAAAGGAATACTTGTTACATGGAGACCATCATCCTGTACGCATTCACAAGCTATGCTTAATTCACACAATGTATTTAGCTTAACTTTGTGAAACACAACAAAGATGTAATGATGGACGTGGTAATGCATTTTTTCGTGTATTTAAAGACGGTCGCCGCAATGTACATGTTAATTAAATTATCAGTGCAGACTTCCTCATTATTATTAAAAACTCGTTTACACACACCAGCCGGTATCTGGCTGGTTGTATATGAAGCCATTTCTCAAGAATCGTTGTAATAAAAGGAAATATTGTAGCAGTTCTCAAAATAAAGCGATTATGTATTCAGAAATTCATATTGAGCTGTCCACGGTGCCTTAAACAGTGTAGTCACGTTCAAACTATAATAATGGGTACAGCAAAAAAAGCGTGTAAAGGTCGCAGTTGATAATAGGCAGATCTCACGAAGGGTCTCTGCGTCGACCGACCTGAGGCGCCAGCTCACAGTGCTACCCGCTGTGAAACCTTGAGTCGACCAGTGTCCGGTGGAATCTTCATCCTTTCGGTCAATAATGTAAAAATAAGGAGCCATTAATAATTCGGGGTCTCTGTTTGTTGGTCACCAGTGCCCCGGGATGTTAAAATTTGCCGAATGAATTCACACCCGCGGCTTCCCTATCCCCTCCTCGTTATAAATCAAACGCAGGTACGATTCAGTCTAGTGCAGTCGTGTGTAACCTCCGCCAGTTGCTGGGGCGTACACAAAACGACGTCGGCTTGTGTCGTTTCTGTTTTTGGCGATGCTTTGTAATTAATTATGGCTACAGGAGATAATATATATTCTATTCTTCGTTAGAAATTTTAAATACGTATGTATTTTTCGTGATTCTGAATTGTCAGGTTCATATTATATACACAAACTCAGGTAAGTAATGTAAAAAGACATGATACGATTGTAATTAGTAATTTTAACAATGAAATTGCCAATCTTTCTAAGACTTTACCTATTTCGCTTATGAACCATTGATACATGCAAGGTAACGTCTATTTAGCCTTTAAAAAATTTATAGTATAACACGGTCACAGAAGTGACCAAAAAAATGTTCCGGTTTTAATAAATGAAAGAGAGGTCCTTCTTGACAATGAACTTGCCAGTCAGGCCTTCCCTATCTGCGACAGTACGGCGTACCCTCCTCACGTGTGACGGCACTATGCATTTGTTTGTCCGCAGCTGCGGTGCCGACAACATATTTATTGTGCTCATTAACCTTCAAGAACGCTATTTAATTGTCGGCCGTTTTTTATTCAGTTCACCTCTGACCCTTACGACTTATTGCTTCTCGGCCTCTCTTTGAAAGAGAGAACTGGCTGTTATTTATTATCCGAGATGAGGATGCGTGTCGCTTCTATCTTTGTGGCGCTTGTGAGCTCGTCTGTATGATTTATGCGGTTATAAGGACGTGATTACTGTCACACGCCCGGGAATCGTGTACGACCGATGCTTTTATCCTACGACCGTATTATGACTGTGGAACTAGATTGTGAAAATATCTGTATTCGTTGGGTGTTTAAGGTACGTGCAAGATATTTTCATTTATTTGGTAGGTAGTTGTAGTTGTAGGTGGTTTGTTGTTCTGAGAAGTGCGCATTTGTATTACAAAAAAAAGTTTAGCTAATAAAGTAAAAGTATCATAAGAGTTTGTGATAGAGGTCTGGTGTGATAATGAACTCCTGAATAATGTAGAACTATCGGCTGAGTATGTGGAAGATGTTGTTGCGGTGATATTGTCAAATGACCAGCTATTTCTCACGCAGTGTGAGCCGATACTTGGAGGGTCTATACCCGGTCCTAATGATCAAAATATACAGGAATTTGTATATACAAATGTGTTTATTGAATAATAATCCTGTTGTACAATTAGTATCTTCCAATGTCAGATATTACATCGTGTGTTGTAATATTGGGCCCATTGTATGTTTCTGTGTTCATCCGTTTTGGAATTTGAATACTACATCATTTTGGATTACAAAGTGACATTTCTATTCCCAATGTCGATATAGTCAATTAAAAGAGCGCAAATGCATAGTCGTCTGTATAGATTGAATCACGTCTGCTTTATACTATTGTTACATGGGATTCGTATCACAATGAAAATGTTGCTACTATTGTTCTGGTGCTTTCTATCTGAGCGCGTTGTTCACTTCGGCTTTGACGTCTTCATATGTGCTATCGACAACAGTAAATTGTGGTATCATGTCGGTACCGTCGTCGGTATGGAACCGTTTATTGATTGGTATCGTAGTTTGTCCGCTGTTCACTTTGAATAAAATTCGAATTATAATTAATCACGGTTGCGCCGCGTGGGAGAGCGTCGCGCACCAACCGCCGATCTATCATATTTTGTGATAACGCCACTAGGACCCATCTTGTAAACGTATTGCCTCGATCCGGACGAAGTACACCTATGCGACATTATTTAATGTAACCGTAAATACTGTTTGTATGCCGATTAGGAAGGCAATTAACATGATTAAATAAACTATACAGATATAAGTCAGTCGACAAAAAAGCTACGATTTAACTTTTTCTCGTCCATGAAATCACTCTATCAGGACATTGCGGTATTATCAAGGCGACGGTGCCGATGACAACAATAAAATCGTATCATAAAGATTCGATCGCTCTCTTTGAAAGTTCTCATGCAATCTCGCCGCTCAATTTTATTTCCAATAGCTGCATAAATAGCTAGGTAACGAGGGACACCCTGGAGCTACGTCGGAGGCTCCTGTGAATTGAATTTGTCTGCAAGCGCGCATTAATAGCGTACTAAACTACCTTCAGTACTATTATGGATATTTTCATATAAGCATCTATCTATTGTGCTCAATACTTGGTTGGTTTAGAGCTTCGTTATAGTATTTGGTATTTTATGTGTCGGTTAGGCCTACAATAGCTACTAATCTAGTTTTATTACCTGGGATTGAGATGATGTGATCGGTTGCTTAAGCTTTGTTGTCTGCTTTACTGTATTACTGAAGCATGTTCGTATGTATTGAATTAGTTACTATTACGTTTATCTCTTGTTATTAATCATGTAAATTATGAATGTAATAATCAATTAACATTTAATGTCCTAATTATGCTTTTTCGTCAATGTCTTTCTCCGCTCGTTCCCACGTTCTTGTCTCTCACTAGTGTTAGCTGTGTGTGCCTAATATCGCGCTGTAATGTGTTTATTAAGCGCCGTTCCCTTTAATTGCGCACCATTTAACATACAATGTGCAGTGGTCTGATTCGCGTGTAAGCTGAGTGTGGATGCGATCGCATCTCTACGCCAATAATGTCTCTTGCGCACGATACGCGGTCAAGTGCGTGTGAAATAGGTATTAGGGATTGTTGTGTATGTAACTATATTACTTATAAGCTGGATTTCGATAGTAGTTTTGGTTAAAGTCAAAACTTACACTTATATAAACACATACATTCCAATAAATATATATTA
>DWOO01000056.1:0-11386 GCA_018251055.1 Ectomis asine | reverse complement strand
AAATAACATTGTGACACGAGAATTTTATATATAAGATTTTATGTACTTATTGTATATAATTATATTATAAAGAAAGTAAGTAGCCCGACCGGTAACAGTATCTTTTTGTAACCTTTTTAATCTCGATGCCATTCCGCATTACCAAAATTGCCTCGCAAAATTCTTTTCATCTTATTAAGTTAATAAGCGACGTAACTTTTCACTTGAGCGTAAGACGGGAGTCACATTATTGACACTTACGTTCAATGTACATAACTTAATTATTGTGTGAAACAGTGTTGCAAGAATTGCTCATTATAACCTTTCATAAATGTCGAGTACTAAATAAACACAGAGTAATACTCTGGATGTAAGTGATTTAATTTAATTATGATAAATTCAATATGGTTTGAAATTTAAGCAAAAAACGGAAAAAATAAAACATATCCTAGTAGCAACTAACAAACATTTTAGTCTCTTTTTTGGTAGAAATTAACTTCAGTGTCAAATGCCTCAGGCTTTCATGGCAGACTTGGCAAAGACATCACAATAGATTTAAAAAAGAAATTTCTGGCTTTTTAGTTCCTTTTTTGTGGGGTTGAAGTCTGTTTCTATGTTTTAAAGGTATTTTATGTTCTGAACAATTGTCGTATCTTTCATTTCGTGTAAAACGGGATAGCATACCACAATATTGAAGTTTTCATAACATTATTATCGAAAATACGTAATGTACACTCAGAATTTTTGTTTGTAACTTTTTTAAGCTGAATGCCCTACTGAACTTTCAAAATAACTTGCTTCGCAAGTTTATTTGCGACTTAATAAGCTAATAAGCTGCTTAAGTTTACCAATTTAAAGTGATATATACATCCTACGTACTCTTATTTTAAAAGGTTGTCCGATAAAGGCATACTTATTTTATATTTATAACAAGTAATACGAATTTACTAAATTACTTTGGTTGTGCACTTAATCTTTTTAAGCTTTGTTACAGTCTTTTAAAGTGTAGTGAAACTCAATTCTGTATCTCGTTAAATTCGGAACTTTTAAATCCATTATTAACTTGTCATAAATATAAAATATACCAAGCCATTGTGGTATTGAAGAAACATATAGAAAAATCATATTCATTGAGTTTCAAAGCGACTGAATCGTTTCGTAGCTATAAGATATGCCAACATGTATTTTCGGTGAATCGTTAGCTATAGTTCTAAATACTAATAGTAATTATCTCAAGAGCTTTTATGAAATCCCGGTTAAATTTGAACTTCATTACCTACTAAGGTATTCAAAATATTTATAGGTTAGATTTCTTTGATACAAGGTGCCCGTTGGATAAGATTCCTTAAAATCACGAGAGCGAAGCCGCCTGCAACACGTAGCACCCCTATATATCTTCCCTCCGTTCCTTTCTTTATGCATGCATGCATATTTGCTTGCTTTATATCTACCCTTCTTTATTTCTAACAAACAAGCTAACATACCTGAGTGTTGGTGAACCGCCGGCTGCCAGACCGGCTAAGTGTGCCGCCTCGCACGTTGCTGTCCGACAGTTCGACTTCAACGCCGCCGTCTGCGGCACGCCTGCGCGACAGCTCGCACAGCTCTGCCACTGGTTGCACCTGATTGTATCGGAGAGTATCAAAATATGTTTCCATTGTCTCCTGAATTGTTCCATAATTTATTTGGGTACCTTTGAGTATATTTAACTCAGGTGAGATAAAGTTCTAGAATGACAAAAACCTAAAGCTCACTTTAGTTTTATTAAAATTTTGTGATTTGTGGCACTTTTGGCCCAATCACACAATTGGGCCCAATTTCCGTATCCCCTATCAATTTAAATGGTAATATCAATATCGACATCGGTAGGTAATGCAAGAACGCAAACAAGAATTAATTGTCGATTTTTTAATCTGTTTCTCTCGTTTGTATTTATTTATGATCTGTGAACTGTCAACTTAGCTGTCAGTTGCGACTTTGATCTAAAAAGGCTGATGGTTGGATGGATGGATGGATGAAGTTAATGCACTGTCCTCTTTACTTTTACACATTTACACATTTTTTACCTTTTACACATTTGGTTTAATATATTAATGTACCTGTCAAAACGTTATATATTTAACAATTTAAACCAAATCTACCATTTTCTAAGGCTAACGTTTTAATCGAGCGTCGTAAATGTTAAATCGCTAATTTATTCATAGCTAGGCGTTCCCAACATCTAACTGTCTATAGAACGGTAGTGAAATTCGGCATAAACATTTTTGTTACAACAGTTCTAATTAATATGGAAAAATAACTGTTATTTCAGAGCACTTGTAAACAAATAATTCTGCTATTTATTTAAAACGATGTGTTTAAATGAATAAAAAACTATAAATTAAGAATGAGTGTAATAAATTGAATAAATTTAAATTTAGGATAATGTAAATAAGAAATAAATGTATTGTATTGCATAGTCTGGATTTAAAAAAAAACCATTATTTAATTTTTTTTAACCATTATTATAGATTAGAAAGCTCACAATTTCTACCGTGATTTACGTGAGGCTAACGACTATTTCGTAGTAAAATACTAAAACGGCTGTATACCGTTTAAGAAAACGATAACGCAATAACTGTTAACAATACGAATGACGGTTTTATTGATGTATGACTTGAATTAAGTCGCTGATACTGTTGCCCGCGTCACGAGACACCACTAAATCACAATACAGTTACAGAAAACACACGAATCAAATTTACGGGCGTAACCGCGTCGTTAATAAAATTTTGTAAGAACATTATCACTATCTGATTTTCTTTCTTTCTATCTTTCATTATGATTCCATTGGATCTACAAATTATTTTATGTTATTATTTTATATTTTTTTTATTATTTACAAATATACAAATTATGTTAATTTACATAGTACAACACAATTAGACCTTCGCATCATTTTTATTTATTGTAATTCTCTTTATAGTACAATATTTCATGATTGATATTAAAATGTGTTTAAGGAATGTCCTATAAATTATATTTAAGTGGACATTAGTGTCAGGATATATATTGATCTTACTGAAACAGGATGGGAGCAGAAACGCCTTACAATACGCTGTGTATATTTTCATCATCACAGTTAGTGATAGAGAAACACACAACTTAATCTACATTAAATTTAGTTGATATAAAAATATGCCGTATAAACTAAAATTGTCCTTATCGACCTACAGTAGTTAATATATGCAAGAAGAAAATGTATTAATTGAAGAGTGAAAGTGTTTACAGTAGACATGTTTACGCTTAGGTCTGATCATCATCATCTCAACGAATATTGATGGTCACACACCTTACGTTATTTTTTATCTTTCAGGCGTGCAGGTTTTTTTCGTCATCAAAAAACAAGTAATATTATAAAACGCACGTAAATCCGAAAACTCGGAGGTCGGAGATTTGAACATTGGCGTCCAGCGCAAGAGGTCGCATGTTCAATCACTGGGATATCTCTGCTTCACATAATATTATATATACATACTCATACAAATAACATTCAAATAGAAATCGTAGATGCACTACATAACCAACTGAGATTTTTCCGCAGTATCCTATTAAATTTAAGCAGAAAATGTAAAGCGATTTTAAAGGTTGACCTAGATAAAGTATACAACATTCCGAGGGCAACATGTTTGAAATATGAAATTTTCCGACCGGAATACAATTTTCTTCTTTATAAAGAGCAAAGTTACATGCGATGGAATTGAAAATTTAAAATCGCATTTCACTTGAAGGCTTGAAGTCTTTGTAGGGGTTCCAATTTTTAAAAAGATCTTTCGAACAATATCTTAAATGTTTATGATTGAGCAGTAACTGACTTGAAAATATAATCTCACATTAATGCAGGTTATTTGGTTAGTGATTTCGGATGGAACCAAGGTGATCCAGTATAATGCCAATATTGAGACTGTAATTACTGAGTTTACTTGTTTGACATGTTTTGATTTTAAAAGTATAAACCTAAAACTTAATACTTACTGTATGATATTAAAATACATTCTCAATTAGGTGAAAAAATACTTACTTTAATGGTAACATAATCTTGACTTCCTTTGATAAGGTCTATAACATCTTCCCTACTCTTTTCTTCAACATTTACTCCATTCACTTCCAAGAGTCTGTCACCAGGAAGTAACCCAGTTTCACTCGCCCCAGGATATGACCCAGGTTCTGCTAGAATCACAGCTTTGTAAGTTAATTTGCTAGTCATAATACTGTTGCCGTTACATTTATTGTCACCATTTGTAAGGCCATTTTCTCCATGCGCGTCTTTGTTATCGCCGATAAAAATTCTCTCTTGAACCATCGCCCTCCGAAGACTAAAGCCAAAGTCATTTCTAGGGGCTTTTTGTCTTTGGATAGTCAAAACTCTTGGTTTGGGCAGTTGTAATGGATTTAACGGTGGTAAAGGTAAGTATACATCATCAAAAGTACTCGTTCTAGACCATCTATGGAAGCCCTGGGATTCACCCACAGGGGAGGTAGAAAACGGCGGTGTAGCAAATGAGGAATTCGTAGTCGTATCCGTCAAAGAATCTGCACTTGGTGACGTTGAAGTTACTCCGAGATAACTGTTGCCATTAGTTTTAGGAGTCTCATCAACATCTTGCGTTGTGATAGCAGGATTGGAGTTGTTTTTATAGTTTTTGTACTGTGTCTCTACAGGACTATGAATGACTTTTTTGGTAAAGTTTTGTAGATGCTGCATGTCATCGCTCGATGACGTGCTCTTTGATGCTGGAATACCGTACGAAATAACTTCATTTTGTTGCGTATTCCTTGCAAGTTGGTTTGGGTCTTGTCCATTGATGTAATCAACTGTATCAGAATTTGGAATATTGCTTTCTTGGGAATTAGAACTAGTGTTGCTTAAACGTGGACCCTTGAGGATTCCTCGTTTAGGCGGTCTCGGTGGTATGGGAGGTAGATTTGGTGCTTGACGTGGGCTGCTATTGACATTATTTGGATTATTTAAAGAATTCAACGATGTTTCTGAGCTATCTGATTGCAGTATTCCATCTTTTTTACTCCAGCTATGCGTAGTGGGATATCCCGGAGAAAGATGGTTATTTTCATCGCTTAGATTGGAGTTTGAACCTGAGGTACTTATAAGGGGGTAGTTAGAGTAATTAGAGTCCTGTTCGAGATGGGCGAACAATGAAGCGGTGTAGTCAGCTGTGATGCCGGAGGGAAGTTTTTCCTTTTCTTTACGCCTGCCTCGCAATTTTAACGATCGTCGAACCTGTAACAATAAAAAGTAATACTGAGCTTGTTGTTGTAAACATCAATAAAATGGACGGTTCAGTGATCATCAAGGTTAAACTTAACGATCAAATAGATTGGTTAAACATAATGAGCCAATTGGATATCACAATGGAGGTCAGTGTAACATAATTTGATTTTGTATCAAAACAATTGATGGCCCGCGTTCCCGTGCCAGTTTGATACACGGAACTCCTTGGGTTCATATCTTGGCCAAATTTACCAACAATGTTGACTGGAGGTAATAATATGTAATTGTTAAGCTCATTTTGTAATATGTTAATTTTGAAAATAACAGTGTATAATATTGATTGGTAATTATAAATATTGGTAGATAACTAATTAAGAATCATTTTATCATCAGTTGGCATATAGATATTGGCTTTACATAAGGTCTCACAATTTTTGAGGATATTACGAGACCCATTCGCATTTTATATTCAGTACATATCTTGGAAAATTCTATTTCGATATTTGTTACTATAGCGCCTATAAGAGTAGAGAGCTTCGTCTAATAACCCGACAGACAAACACAGATGGACAGCGGACCCTTAGCATGGTACGGACACCCTTTGGTAACCTTTGGGTAACCCTGAAAACGATATAACCGTGCGCGGGTCACAAAAAGTGGGAATAAATACACACATTATCTTCTCATTAAGGAGCATCTATCAACACTGTGTTATCAAGGTCAAGAGGGCTTATGATTCAACTCTCGGTTTCAGACGATGCGGCGAGACAAATAACAGTAGTAGGAACGGTGATGAAACCTGTCAAGTTCCCGCAACAAAAAAACCACATTCCGTCCGAGATGAGTTCGCAAACCGAGAACACACTAATGAAAGTGTAGACGCAAAACATTTAAAACTGGTTCCAGATTTAGTCCTGACGCTTAAGTAATTGAAGTGTTCATTGGAAATTTAAAGGCTGCGCGGTGAGTTTTTTACGTACGACGACGTGATTGAATGCCATAAAACAACTGTTTTTATCGTCTCGAATGTTGGGCAAATGCATACGACTGGTCTGACTGCTCGTAACGTGCCGTTTTTTGCTATTGATATAGTAACAATACGAGTACTCACTCCAGGAGAGATTCATAAAAATATTGATAAAGAGATTTATTGCCACGTGCTACAAGATACCGGATCGCATTTGTTTACAGTTCTTGATAGTAATAAATTACTAGTAAACAATGATGAGATAGCAATATAGGTGTACCTATTTGTTTGTTTGTAATAGCGTAACTAAATCTTTAAGTATCTATTGGTCTTTTATAATTATAGTACTTCTTATTTCACCACTTTACCAAGGTACGTAACAACATTCATAGCTAATCAATTATTCATTTACTCTTCTTTAAAAATGGTAGAAATAGTAGCACATTATCTAGGGATTCTTCTCTCAGACTCCAAAGGTAATCTAGACTAATCGATCATGTGCTGCTACTATGGTTTGAAACCTCAAAGAAAATAGCTAATAAAAGTAATTCAACGTAACCACATCTTTACTTCGCTCTAGAAAAAGTTTGCACATAATAAGTAGATACATGAATAGCGCATAAAAAATTTCATATCACACTAATAGAGAAATCGGTTATACCAGTAAATTGCACCAGCAAGGACACCACCATCCTCGAACAGTTTTTTGGAACGATAAGAAAGGGAACAAAGAAAAAGTTTTCAGATCTGTAGTAAAACACACGCAAGTTGGTTTAACACTGATTTATTTCGTCATACCCACTTATCTGCAATATACTACATCTTTTCCCTTCTAAAAAAATGAGAAAAAAAAAATAACTATATAAAAATATAACACAAACAACAAATAAAAACTAAAAAGAACTTAAGAGTATCAAATTACTTTATTGTACCTTTTATTCTTTGGACGAACCAAAAAATAAATTAGACAGCATTCGTGCAGTTCGCTCCTTAGACCTTTCTATAGTAACCTTTGGAGGCGATGGAGATGATACATTATCAGTACTGCTTGAATATGAATTGTTTAAGCTAGAATTAAGCAAACTTGTATCTAATCCCTTCTGCGAACAGGTACCGTTTCCAGAATCGTAGATGTTTTTACGACGACGTCGAATGCTTACGCCCGTAGGGCTAGTAAACCCTATCGGTGGTCCCTGCGGTGAAGGCAATCGCCACTGTTCACTAGTGTATGCGCCCGCCGCGCGCACCACAAGATGACCGCGCGTACGCCGATACTTTTTACCATTATTGTCCTGTACTATAAACGAACGCGGTTCTGAAGCACGTGCTACGATAGAAACCGGTTTTGTTTGCCCGTTGCAAACTAACGTCGCCTTGTCACCAACCGAAATACGTTCTAAAGATCTCGCAGATCTATCATACTGATTTTTATCCTTGACTCTTTTAGCCATGAAAGTCCTATAATTGCTAGTATTATCGACCGGTTCACGCAATAGCTCTGTAGTAATCGGTAATTTAGTTTTTAATCTTCTTCCCATTAACATTTGCGCCGGGGAGTCGAACCCACTTCTCGGCGTAGACCTAAAGTTTAACAAACTCATATTAAAGTCTTCACCGGAATCGATACATTTTTTAAGTAAGTTTTTAACCGTTTGAACTGTTCTTTCGCTTTTCCCATTAGACTGAGGATAATGCGGAGATGACGTCGTATGACGAACTTCCCATTCTCGCATAAAATTTTTAAATTCCACCGAACTATATGCGGGGCCATTGTCGGTCACCAATTCGGCCGGTATCCCGTGTCGAGCGAACTGTTCTTTCATAAATTCAATAACATTCTTACTACTCATACCGGTTAATTCCCTAACTTCAACATAATTAGAAAAATAATCAACAAGTACGATATATCTTTTTCTTCGGTATTCAAATATATCCGAAGCGAGCTTGTGCCACGGTAAGGCAGGCACGGCGTGCTGCAGCAGCGGCTCGCGACGAGGGCGCGGCGCGTGCAGCGCACATGCCACGCAGCGTCGCGTCGCACGCTCCACATCCTCACTCATCCCCGGCCAGAACATCACCTCGCGTGCACGTCGCTTACACCTCTCTATACCTAAGTGACCTTCGTGCACGCGGCGCAACATCTCCTCTCTCAACCCGCGCGGAATAAAAACATTATCGCCTTTGAAAATCACCCCGTCCATATAATGAAGCTGTTCGCGATAAGGCCAAAACACACTTACTTTCTCGGTAACATCTCGCCTGTATTTCGGCCAACCATTTTTAATATATTTCATTAATTGTAAACAATCAGTATCTACCTCAGTTTCTTTTTTAATTAATTGCATTTTTACATCGCTAAACGGCACATTCTCTATTACAAAACACGTCTGTACACCGACTTCTTCCGTCACCCGATCGTGCATTAATTCTTTCAAAGGCGCTCGCGACAACGTGTCAGCAATATACATGTACTTACCGGGCACATATATGACTTTGATATCGAACCCTTGCACTCTCATCATCATTCGCTGCAGACGAGCTGGTACTGACACTAATGGTTTATTAAATAAAGCTTCTAGGGGCTTATGATCCGTATGAACTGTTACGTCAGATCTGCCGTAGATGTACTGCCTAAAACGCTCCACTGCGAACACTATCGCCAGCATTTCTTTTTCTATGTGAGCGTATCTTTTTTGTGTATCTGTAAGCGTAAGCGAAGCGAATTCGACTGGTCTATCGTCCTGTAGCAGCACGGCACCCAGCGCAGCGCTGCTGGCATCCACGGATAACACTATCGGTACCTCGGCCGAGTATAATGCTAACACAGGAGCGCTCGCCACTTTACCTTTTAGTGCCTCGATCGCTTCTGAATGATGTGCATCCCAGAGCCACTCAACATTTTTCTTAAGTAAAGTTCGCAGTACATTGACGCTCTCTGAACAATTTTGAATAAATTTGGATAAATAATTGATCATACCTAAAAATCGTTCCAATGATTTCCTATCGGTAGGCTGCGGCATCTCCATTATAGCCTTAACCTTAGCCTCGTCGGCTCTCATCCCGTTAGCATCAAATTTGTGTCCTAAATAAACTATTTCTGAAACACCGAACCTACATTTGTCGCGATTGAACTTAATACCTACTTTATGAGCGCGCTGCAATAACGATTCTAACCTTCTATCATGTTCCTCTTTCGAGTTCCCCCAAACCACGACGTCATCAATAAATGACTCCACACCTTCTAAATCTTCTAAATGCTGCCTAAGTTTCGCATGAAAAACTTCCGGCGCACAACTTATACCATACGGCAATCGCAAAAATTGATACCTTCCAAAAGGTGTACTAAAGGTGCACAGATCAGCGCTGGCGTCATCTAGCTGCACCATCCAGAAGCCGCAGCGCGCGTCCAGCACGCTGAACACGCGCGCACCGCGCAGCCGCGCTGCCAGCTCGCTGACGGTAGGCAGTGTGAACTGCGCGCGACGCACCGCCTTGTTCAGTGGTCTAGGATCCAAACATACGCGAATGCTGCCGTCTTTTTTAGCCACTAATACGATTGCGTTAACCCAATTGGTTGGATGTGTAACTTTTCTTACTACACCGAGCCCCTCCATTCTCTTAAGTTCTTCTAACAATTTGTCTTTGAGTCCTAACGGTATTTTCCTAGTCGGACATATCACTGGCTGTACATTTATATCGACTACAATATTATATTTTCCGGGCAATTTTCCTAATCCTTCAAACAAACTCGAGTATTGATCGATATTTATAGAATCTATGCGTTTAATTAATCCCATAGTAATACATCCTTCTAAACCTAGTACATTTTGACATTTTAAATTTGCAACAACAAACGATAACTTATAAGTCATATCGTTAAACATAATAGGTAGATTATATACACCAATAATCGGTAACCGGTTGCCCGTAAAAGACTGAACCCGTTTTGTAAACGGTTTCAGTTGTTTAACAGATAACCCTAAATTTAAAAATTCAGTTTTTGAAATCACATTAATCATAGAACCCGTATCTATTTTAATAATAATTTGTTTACCGTTACAAGTTACAATTTCAACCCATTCTTTAAACGACTCACCCGACCGTCTGTTCTCCGCAATAGTGTCAATATAAAACATTTCTTGACTGTCACTTCCCGTCGAATCTACACTCAGATTTAACACTTTACGTATCGTTTCCTTACGTTTACACACTCGCGAAAAATGTCCTTTTTTATCACAAACAAAACACAACGCATCCCGCGCCGGACAGCTGTTCTCGGGCGAGCAGCGCGCGCGGCCGCAGCGGCCGCAGCGAGCAAGCGAGGCAGGCAGCGGTGCCCGCGTGGCAGCGCGTCCGCTGCGCCACCCGCGCCGACCGGTCGACTCCGCTGGGGCCGCACGCTCACCGCTGGCTCCGCTGCGCCTTGTCATTGCGTTCACCTGCACCTCTTCGCATCCACCGTCGATACATAAATTTTCTTCTTTAGTGATCTCTGCCGCTTGACATATTTGTATCGCCTTCGATAAGCTCAACTCATCCGTTCGAAGTAAGCGGTCCCTGACCGTATTATTGACAATCCCGCATACAATTTTGTCGCGTAATAAGCTCTCGTGTAATTCACCAAACTCACACTGTTGACTCAATAGCCGTAAAGCGGTCACATATTGATCGATATTTTCTTGGTCATCCTGATTGCGAGTGAAAAATTTGAATCGCCTCACGGTAATATTTGACTTAGCACCAAAATAGTTATCAAACTTTGCCAGTATGCACTTGATGTCATCCACGCTTTCGTTTTCCTCGAACGTAAAAGTGGAAAAAACCTCGTATCCTGCTGCTCCTATGAGGTTAACCAACAAACTAGCCTGAATTTCTTTAGGCTCCTTGCTCACTCCCGACGCTTTTAAAAACACTTCGAACAGTTTACGCCATCGACGCCACGATTCGGCGCGTGCGGCCGGGCCACCTTCGAGTGATAATTCCGCGGGAGGACGCGCGTGTTCCATAGCAGACACTTATTAATTTTGATTATTAAGTACTAATAATCGCTATTTAAACGCACTACGAGAGTTCTACACCGTTTAATTATTATTTAAACGACACACCGCTGCCACCATGTAGTAAAACACACGCAAGTTGGTTTAACACTGATTTATTTCGTCATACCCACT
>DWOO01000055.1:0-11417 GCA_018251055.1 Ectomis asine | reverse complement strand
GCTCTCTATAAAAAAATGTGGTTTATTGCATCATACTTCAATTGTTAAGAAAAAACAGGAAAAATAATAAAATGGTTAAAATGTTGGTGAGTTATAAAATAATATTTCAAATTTGTACAGTGGGCATTAATAGTTGCTCGAAGTTAGCAGACAAAGGTAATAATTAACGTAGAGTTCGGAGCTTTTCGAAAGCAGCTTATGAATAGGATCTGGGAAGCACGGAATCCATACGTTTTATAACACCCAACTTCGTGAAACTTTCTGTTCTGAACGTTCAAAAGTTCAATGAGCTTTCTCGGCTAAATTGTGTAAACCATTGCTCAAATACATGCATTTCAATCCAAAACTAAAAATTCAATCTTCACAAACTCACTTCTAGTGAGTTACTAAGTCTTCAAATATTATGTGCATTACGAAATTGAAAACGAGACAGACATCTCTATAAACAATCACTACCCTCCCCTAAGATTTACCATAATAATATATATGTATATACAAATACATTCACCATAACTACTGCCCTCTCCTAACTCTAATACCTACGCTTGCCTGTTTATAAATAAACAAGTGTGTGAAATATGATACGGCGTATCCATGACATATTATGCCGAGAGGTAGGTACTGATAAAATCAAGTAGCATTCTTAACATTGATGTAAAGCTACCACATTTCCATTTTCGTTAGTGCCCCGGAAAGCCAGCCAGCAATAAATATGTAATGTACAGACTACAGACCCCGATATCGATTTGCTTTACCGAGAGGGGTGTTTTTATTACTCAGCAGGTATGACATCAGCAGAAGTAAACTTTGCTCCCGCGGTGATGTAATTTAAAGATGGGTCAAAATGTAAATTTTATGCGGGAGTACATTGATAAAGTCAGGCTTAAATGATCGTATTTCACTCTAAAGGATCACTTCGCTATCTGCTAGAAACCAGGGGAACAATCTAATGTAATGCTTTTTTAGGTGTAAAACTACGGTACGTTGGAATAACATACCTCTTATCGTATACAAAAATGTGCCAATTATGTCGAGTATTACATATGAGGAGTTACGAATTAACTAATGAGCGACTGGAGGAACGTTTTCCCCGGGTTACCGTCGACGCAGTTAGAGGGTACCAAGGCACTGAATAAATAAAATGCAATTAAGAGTAGGGGGCGGCCACACAATCACACCCTCTCGTGACCAGACGTATTCTATAAAATAATGACGAAATCTCTCGACGGCGTAAAATAATTTAGGGGAGGCGTGATTATCAATTTAAATCTTCCGTCTGCTTGTATCTATTTAAAAATAATATTCTTTAAACTATTATGAAGGGCAAATTAAATGGCTGGCGTTATTACACAAGCGATTACACTCGATAGAACATCGGCGGTTTAATCGGCCGACAAGAAGGGTATAGTCTGCGAATCCTTACGTTGAATTTCGCTTTGCTAATTCGGAGGCAGTCTGAGCGAGAAACGATGTGGCACGTGGCTCTTGCGGGGCGTCGCCATGGCAACCGAGGAAACTACGTCGTTTACCACCCCCGCCCTGCACCCCACAAGCATACTCGCACTTATTCGCAACCTGACGTCCGCACTATTAAAACCTTAGACCGTAGTTTAAGTTCAGATGCCGTTAAATCCCGACATCTGGCTTTCTTTGGTAAAATACGTCAGAACGTATAGTTTCGTCTGTTTATTTCTTAAAATGGTAAATTTGGATATACAGATTTGGAAATTTATAAGCATGTCTGGTAATGGCGCCATCATATATATCGATTTGTAATTAGGGCTCTGTGCCAATAGAGGTCCAAATGTACAACGTTACATTCCTAATTTAACTACAAAGGTTTTATTCATGTTCAATATTTTTATAAAAACAACTTTGTTGAAGAACAACAGAAATATTACAAAAGGATTCCTTTTCAAATCAGTGGCCCGTAATAATAACTCTATAGGACAAAGGGCTGCGAGATTTTGCCGGGCAATTTGGGCTTTGAATTGAGAGGGAGGTTTATGCGACCTTATCGTGAGCCAAATGACATACGATATGTGTTGGGAGGTCCACAATCCGAAATTATTGCAACAAGCGACCATAAATTCTGTGATAACAAGATTTTTGCCCGTTTATGACGATCTCAAAATACGCTTATATCTCAATACAAGTTCGAAATGGAATTGCAAAAGATTAGAATTTTGTATATTTAAACACAATAACTTACTTCACATTTATATAATTAAAATTTAAAAGAAGTATATGTTAAATGGTTAAATAACAATTTTATCGTGAGGTTTCAACTCGTCGCTGCTAAAGATTTTTCAATTGGAACTAGTTTTACAGTTATATTTTATTGGGATTGATTGATGGGCATAAGTAGTTGTGGAAAGTATCGTATTTTATGATTAATTACGAAAAATTTTAATAGAATCGAGATTGTAACTACGTATAGTTACGTTTACGTTTTAAAGGTCATAGAAACCACTCAAGTGCTCTTATGTTCTATTTCATCAATTAATACATAAGAACCTTAAATATGTTTAGGATAGAAAGCTCCGTCCTTATTTATAAAATTTATGTCAAACTTTGTTAGTAATTGAACGCATTTAGTAATTAATTAAAAAAAAAAAGATAATGACATGTCAACAAGCATCTTGTAAACGTCACAAAAATGACATTGTCGACTTGTCACTTTAATATTTATATGTGTTACTTTAGTATCAACATAAGAATTTTGGAAAAATGTAATCAGTCTGATTAACTTTCATTCATAATATTAAACCAATAATTTACTATTAACAAACTTGCAGGAATTATTAATTATTTCTTCACACACACAACGGACAAATACGTAAATAGATATATATCTACATGTGTGCGATACCCGCTCTAAACATTCTTCGGTTGTTTAGTCATTTGACCCCTGTCAGTCCGATGGCTATTGGATTCCCCTATGTTATTGGAAATCCCTGTTACTATGTAAGCTCTTGTGGTTAACTGAGCAATTGCGTGTTATGTAAGGTTAACCACAAGTAATTCTTATCTAAACTACTGCTCTTTTCGTATTACCAATGTTATCTTGTAACAAGTTAAGCACATATTTCGATAAAATAAAATACATTCGTTTCGTCATAAACAGCTCCAATACTATAAAAAGTTTAACCGCGCTTTACAATTTAAAATACAAAGTAAATATTCGCCTCAACCAAGTTGGAAAGTGGTAAAACGAGCGACTTTAAACCAATTAAGTACTTTTGGTGTGTTGATATTATTACCTCGAAACGCATACAAAAGACGCTGATATCCAGTTTCTAAGTGTTCATTGTGAACCCGCCACAATGGGACCGTTGCCGTGGCGAAGGCCGACCCACCGCTGCATAACGACTGCATTATCGCAACTTGCAACGCGACGCGTTCACTTGCTAAATGTGTGACATAATCCGAGATCACTGTGATCGTTAATATTCACGAACGAAAAACTTAACTTAGTACGAACAAACTTTGATCAAACAATACCTTATTTATTGGTTCCAATACGCCAATTCGTTATCAGCCACAAGTATAATGAAGATAGCATTGAAAGAAATAGATATTTAAAAGCATTTATAAAATGGAGATGAGTGGAAGCCATCAAACTGGTACATAAATATAAATAAACAAATGCGAAAGCAGTACCTATTCATCCAGTACAGTCGGTATTACAGGATCACTGTAAGGCACATAGCACAATGATTGTCTTAAGTTCATTATTCGTCACAAAGAAACATCTTAAAAAGCCAAGTAACTGATACTATCCTCCTGATCAGCATTAACATCTGACCGCAAGAATTAAGTACAATTAAGTATAACCAGCTGAACGACCACAACCACAAAGCGCAAGCGATAATTACATATAAAGACTTACTTCCACTACTTATTTTAGTTTGTAAACTTTCTAAACGACACAAGTAGACAGGAACTAGCTAGGGCAAACTGTTTCCATAATTATTAAATACTAACTTGCATTACTTATTATTGTTTGTTAATTTTCTATCCGACACAAATAAAAAACCTGAGGTTATAGATCAGTCCGTGCAAATTATCCATGCATCACTTATCCACTCAGCTGCTTCGTCAGGCGGTCATGAACAAACAGGTCTAGCTCAAACAAAATAGACTCATAAGAAAAAGGTCAATAAATTTCTAAAATGGGAAACATAAATACATAAAATATACTAATTTATTCTGAATGCAATGAATTAGTTAATAATTTTCTCAATATTTATCAAAAATTGAACTCTAAATCTAAAATAGAACCTCATTAAAATGCTTAGTGCTGTTTATAATCCGGGCTATCAAGTACATCGTTAAATATGAACAAAGTCGCAGCTGCTGATGCAGCAATTCAACTCGAAATTGTAGAGCAAAAAAACACTAGACAGCTGCTACGTCATGTCGCTGCGGTTTTATTGCAAAAAGCGTTCCGTCTCATCGCAAAATCTTAAAAGCATTAGATAAGCCCTTGTAATGGCTCGAGTGCATATCAATTTACTTGGGAAATATGCAGCCGCTCTAAATAGCGAATTTGTTATATGTATTTACAGGACAAGACTCGCTTTTACGAATGTATGTTTGTACAGATAAGATTTCCTTGTAACGTAAAGAAAAATGTACTGATGCGACATGTAAACAGAAATACTATACGAACGGTATCAAAGAATAACAGAAATATGAAGACATGCACGTTTATACAAGAAGTAATTTTGCATTACTTACATGTCCTGCTTACGAGAAATAAATTCTTTCAATAACCACATAAAGTTGTAATATTGTTATATTGGTATATATTGGTAGAATTTTACATAAATCATTTATATTTTATTATTTACACATGAAAATATTTCTTAAACCCCAAATATAAAGTGACCCTGTTCATCGCTGGTTTATTCTTGTGATCAAGGATAAGAAACACTAAAAAGTTTATAGAAACTCATCTCAGATCAATTATCCGTATCCAATGTCACCAGATATACCATTATGTGAAGATATCAATTTTATATTGTGGTCCAAATACCAAACAGACGGATAGGATAGGGAAGTTGACAAAATAACAGCGCTAAAAATAAAAAAAAACTTGTAAACAGTACTGCTGTTGCAAGAGCAAACGAAGTTGCGAATGATAGTCACATGTGATGCGACGAATTAATGTCAAGGTCTAATAAAAACTGCTCATCCGGGATTGGACAATCAGATATTTTCCTGCGACTACGAGCTTACGTATACACGGGAAATACCACGACGGGATACGGGATCTTGTAGGTTATATGAAACTTCCCTATTTCTCTCTCTTCCTTCCACTTGAAAAATGATTTTCATTTCCCGGATTGAAAAAGCAAAAACTAAACGTAATAAATAGAGGAGTCAAAGTTAAAAAAAAATATAATGTTTTTATATAAGACATATTCCAGCTATTCATTGTAAACAATCACCTGCGTAGGTTCGATTACGGAAGTAATTACAGGTACAAAATTTTCTTGGATTTAAAACAAAATAATTTGTTATCACGGATCACAATCAATGAATTGGACATATAATATAAAATACATATATTATAAAATACCAAAGTAATACAGTTTCACAGGGTACGACAAAAATGTCAATTCAATGGAATTCTTGTGTGATGTCGTCAACGTACAGTGTCACCTAAAAATAGCCGTGCTTCGTAACCGAGAGCGTGTGCCCATTGGCGTCCTGTGTGGAATCGGGAAAAGTCAGGCCTAAAATGTTTTTTTGTCACCAACAAAGGTTAGAACTTACAGGACTCAATACGGACGATCGACTATCCAAATGGTACAGAGATGGTGCATTGGACTGACGTGCAGAGGGGTCCAGGTTCGGTTCGTGGCCAGACAGAAATCTAGGTGACGAGTTTGGATTTCTGTATTGGACGTGTTTGTGTAACCATATTGGTGTGTCCACAGCAACTACGAAACTGAGAATAAGTAGAATGAGTTATTATTATACAATACTAATACAATCTTAGTTTGTCTTTTCTCGGTAGGTCATGCTAATAGATAAAAGAAATATACGATAAAATTCTAAACTCGCCAAATTAAATACAAAATAATCGTGCCTCTTGCTCAAATCAACGCTAATCATCCTTGAAGTATCGTTACTTAGATAGCAAATACGTCAGTAGCGTGAAAAATAGGTGCCACAATAGGTAGTGTCAAACGGGGTTGCACGCGCAACTGGGCTAGTGTGTCGTATCTGGTATCGTGTGCCGGTGTGTCGTCGTCACATCGCATTAAGTGGCACTATTATCGACAATCAGACGCCGACCTTGCTGCTCGTTGGCGCACAAATCGTGGGGAGCCCCAGATTGTCATCCTTCATTCCGGCATCCGCCTTACGTGCATTTCCATTATGTAATGATATGTATTATGTAATTTGTTTACTTCATGCAGTTATAATGTACTGCTATATATTTGATAGGCAGAGAGAATTGGAATATTTTACTTACATGAACCCGTGTATAGAAACGTCAGTTAAAGTTTCTGTATTAACCTGAGGCTCGAACCTACGACAATGATCTGAAACCATAGTTTGTCGAATATTGATAGTTATATCTTATTAAATACAAGCTGTGTTGAATACTTCACACTAAATATCACGTGAGACCAATAAAAAATACTCTCTCTATACTTTGACTTATGCTATGAATCCTCAGCTGGCATAACTAGCTTCCTGAGAAGGAGTAAAATATATTCCCATTGGAATCACGTGGCTTCCATAATAATATCATCAGCGATATTTTGTCCCCTTTTCTGATACCTAATTGGATGTAAACAGTTCTATACAACAGGCTATTGTTAACTTAATTATAATAAGCCTGGACACCGTTTCTTCGAATTTCTATCGGTCAAGTTACTATTATATAAGATGACATTATTAGTCTCTTTCTGCGTAACTTTATATTTTATTGAAAAGTATAAAAAGTGTTCATGCTTGTAGCTTAGACATAAAACGTTAAAAAATATTTAATAATTGTCCAAATTCTTGAACCTTCAATAACACTTAAAATACAGAACAGAATCTTCAGTTGAATTTACGTACTTTTCGAGTAGGGACAGGATTATTATTAATTCAGTATTCCTTAACACATAAACAATGTATAATTTCTTAACTACATTAGTATGTCGTAACAGTAAACACAGTGTGATTTATTATTTATTGTTAAGATTTATTGACCATCAATCATCATTACAATGCTATAAAATAAAAGTTATCGACGCCCATATCTGCGACCATACAATTGTATACCGCCTTAAATAGACGTATCTACTGTCACACTTGGATAACGAAGCTGATACACTTTCAATCAATGATAAGAAAAAGACAAAAAATATCTTTTAACTTACATCTCTATTACATTTTATTACATACAAACCCACGAAAGCTATACCTATTTTATCTTTTACCTATCTATCTATAACTTTCTCGAAGCGTGACCACTATAGCAAATGTGATGCTGGCGAATCCATTTGCAATCTGATCTGTTAATTAGTCCCCTGATTTATGACCTTTGTCTTCCCATTAACGGTGTCCGTGCATTCATATCGAATCGCGGTCGCTGACATGACGCCATAATTGTGTTTCAGGTGAATTATACTGACCATAATATATAGGCACGAAATTGTTGTAATGCTTTCGGAGCGTGCAACGGAAGAGAGCACTCACTCAATGATGTTTTATCCTGCAAATCTCCCAACACCGTCACGCATTGCTACCATTGTTGATTGTTGATCGTCGTTGTTGATGGCGCAACACTACATTATTATGAATACCATTCACGTTTACCATACAAACAAATGTATGTGTGCGAAATGTGTCATTAAGTTTGACGATGCAATTTTATAAGTGAGCTGGCGCTACAATTAAGTTAATGGATAGGATAGTCGTGGATACTTCAGTATCTGGGGCACGTGCAACCGTTGCGTGATGGTCACGAGCAGTTCTTGCCACAACACTCACTATTATGGTCTAGTCATTAGCGTCACTCGCATCAATAAAATGCTGTTTTCTCAGCAAGCTGTCTTGCACGTTCCCATTCTGCTTATTGCTATTGATTTTGTGCTTGTCTTGACAGTTGGACGGCTTGAAAGTTTCCGTTCTACTATATATAATGTTGTTGACTTTAATAACCAAACAATTAGATTAATGTGTGTAGTTGGAGAAATATGTGTCTTGATGGATAACACGAAGTAATTTGCAAACATAATCTATTGGATGGATATTGAATTCAACAACAATAAGGACTTCCAGTGCAACTCAAACAATGTTCCCAATACCATTCAATTTAACTAATGGTTTGGCTTTTGAAGGTAAGCGATCAACCACATAGGTAGATATTTAATTAAATTTGTTTGTGTTTCAAGGACGTCCTACCTTGACAATGAGTTAGCTAATTTCATATGAAAAACAGCAAAGGTTAGTTTGTTAGCGAACGATGACTAACCGGAAAAAGAACAGGTTAAATAAATTCTATCGTGTCGTAAGTATCGTAACTTATTCACAACATACGGGTTTTATCTCTCAGTTAGCGAATAACAAGTTCACATTATTACTCAAGTTCATTATTATTACAATCTTTTGAATAATTTATAAAACTGACTATTACTAAATTTCCAGGCACTTATAAGAACAATATTATTCCGTATATGTGGATCGTTCAATCTCATGAAGACACTAGACACCGTTAAAATCGTCTAAATTGGCTTTCATTGAGCTATCCATGTACCTAATTGTATTGTCGAGTCAGTCTACGAGCGCAAGATGAGACCGTCAGCGAGGCCCGCATCCTATTGTTTCAAGAGCTTTAAGTGTCGCGGGTGCACATTACGCATCATAGTACACATATACATCAGTCTCGACACTCATAACTACATATTTTAATCGTTTATTTTTTACAATGTAAGTAAAGATGTGATTTTTAAATAATTTAGTAAAAAGACGTTATTTAAGCAGGATCGCGTAATTAATGTCAGTGATCACATCTGCACAAAAATTTTCTCAATGCTGTACACAAATTATCTTTCATCATCTATATTCTATAATATTAAAAAGATTAGTTCCTCGTTGTAACGGATGAACTTAAAAACTAATTGAGAAGCTTTAATAAATCTTTCTAGCTAGATATATTTTAACAGAATAAAACGGTAGGCCAAAATCGCGAGGTCCATAGCGGCGAAGCCGCCACGTAATACTAATAGAATATATGTCTTTTATTATTCTAAGAATTGCCTAAAAGCATAATATTTTATTCGAAAATTCGGTTCTAAGTTTGTACACAACAATATTGTTACACATTCAGTAACGTCATTCTGTGGTTAGATCCCTGTTCCAACTTTGTCCGTCATAGTTGCAATGCCATAAAGCACGATTTTACTGTATTCATAGCATATGTCGGAGCATTCGTCACGTGTTGTTCCCACGCTATCAGCTGGTTCACGCGCCAGTGCGCACGCGCAGCGGCCCGCTACAACCACGTCACTAGCGCCAGGCGGCTGATGTCTCGGGATAACTGGCGGCCTTATGGCGTTCTGGTTTATACACACTCTTTAAATCACCGTTTGATTATAACAGCATAGTTATAATAGAGCTAACGTAATCTCAAATAATTACTTTTCTGTAATTCTTTAAGGTTCCATTCATGATGCTGTGGAAAACTTGAAACTAATACCAGCAATATAATATACTTCGTGAATTAGTGATTTGAAGAAAGTTAAATATAACATTGACACTTGTGGGAATAAAACTAACAGTAATTATATACCAATAGAAAATTACCACGAGACAGTTATAATTGTTCTTCATAGAAAGACTGAAGTACGCCCACGAGAACAATCTACAATAGCGCAAAAAATAACGTTACTTAAACAATGATGAGTTATATTATTTATGATATAAGTATAGATTAAATTTAACATCATGAAAGTAGATACGTCTGTACGTGTTGCTCAAGTAGAGCTTTTAATTTAGTTTTATGGCGCCAACCGCCTTCGCCCACGTGCATTTTAACTGCGCCCCTTCATAATGAGATGAATTATAAGCACTTAGTCAACGAGTAGAGCCGGAAAAGGTAATAACAATTCAACATAATTTGCGTTTCATTTGATTGCATATCACGGGATTCATTATGAGGCAAAAAGAAAATAATAACTAACTGTTTTTCCAAAAATAAGAATAATCACCTAATAATCTTAAACTCAACCCTCAAACGATTAAGCAGTTTGCTTTAAAAATTATTATAACGACACACACTACGTAATTAGAGCAGGACCGCACTAAATGATAGATTGTTTTGTTCCTCAAAAGGATCAGTCAATGCACTGCAAAATATTTGGTAATTTGCAAAGATTACTGCATATTACTTGGTGCATGCTACCAAATGTCAAATGTTCTTATAAAATTGCATATAGTAAAAAGAAGACAGTACTATTGGAAGATAAAACCGATAACAGAATAATGGTTAAAGAAAAGTATATCAAAGGAGAAAGTCGGACGGGAGCTTGTTTCATTACTGAGATGACGTGGCATCTGATAACGAACCTATTACCGACGTAATTGCCACTCAATACGATCCGCCCATCTCACGCCTGGCCTGCTGTAGCCAACTAAATTATGCTGAAGTTAGCACTAAATATACATGTTAACGCAAGCACAAGGCACAGTTATTGCCATAACACAGAGAGATACACTTTGTGAGAGATGCGATGGACATATGCGATATGTGAAGTAGCGTAATTCAAATTTAAGCTAGCATTCCAATTAGAGGCTTGAATCCTCGCTGAACTAAAGTGGAATTGTAAATAAAATATGAATAAAATAAAAAATACCTAAAAAGAAACACACAAATCTAAGTACAGATAGACTCGTAGAAATAAGCTATTGATAAAGGAAATCATGATCACTGAAGCAAGAGCCTAATATTACAGTTCTACATTTTATACATATTTTAAAGTTAAGCCTTTATTAAACTACAATCACGATGATTAAACTAAGCTGTCTAGATGTATGACACTTTATAGGTTGTAAGATAAGTTACGAGTTATTTAAACAGCGAACGTGCCCCAACCAGCCTTCACGACCGTCAAAGTAAAGCTTGGAATATTGCACGCGTCGTTGATGTCATCGTGCCTATTTCGTTACCGGCTGATGGCTGATAGCATACGTGAGGTTCACTACAGTCATTTGTAACTGGCGTACGCTGAAACGCTTATCAGATCTGTGATATAAATACCCATTGCTTCTTTAACAATCACGTTCCGACAAATTAGCCTTTCAATACACGTTCGGTACAATTGCGAAGTAATTGGACTGAATGATTAGAATGGCGACCACGTTCAGGCAAAAGGAGTACCAACGCATTTGTGACCAACCTCGAAAAG